>CACKRE030000100.1:22286-34203 GCA_902602495.3 Ectocarpus sp. CCAP 1310/34 | reverse complement strand
GCTCTATGCTGTCCCCGGAAGCCCCCTCCTCGCTTCCCCAAGCTCTCCCGCCGCTGTACGCCACCCTCTACTGGTCAACAATAATATGATCAGTTCTTCTATGCATGCGTCCGCACACAAATACGCCATTGCTGCCGGCGCCTTCTGTCCATACAACGATCATGAAGCCAACCGTACCCCACCGACCAGACAGACCAGGCAGGTAGGTCTCTCTCTCACATCGCCTCGCCATTGGACGTCCCGTTGTTCACACCTCCTGCGCCGCCCCCGAGCGACCCCATCCCCCCCCCCAAGATTCCCTCCAGCTCTAGCGCCGAAGCCCCCTCGTCCGCCTCGGCGACCTCAACCTCCGCCGCCGTCTCGCCTTTACCCCTCCTCTGCTGGTGATGGCCGCCGTCACCACCGCCGGCGCCGTCCAGGCCCGGTCGTCCGGTCCCAGGCCCAGCGACAACCCCCGCAGACCGACTCCTCCCGCCGACTCCCAATCCGCTACCACCGCCCCCGGTGTCCCCGTTGGCCTCTCGGAACTGCTGAAAGAACGGCAAAGACGACGACGACGAACCGCCACCGCCACCGCCGTCGCCACCGCCGGCCGGCAGGAGGTCGGGACCCCCAAGGTAGGGAGACGACGGGGAGCGGCCGCTGGCGCTCATGGGCGGGCCGCGGGGGGGCTCGGCCCGTTGCTCTCGACCGCCGCCGACGGGCCCCGGCGGCGGCCGTACGGAGGCGTGAGACAGGATATGTTGTTGCTCCTGGTGTGGAGGGTGTGGAGGGTGTGGAAGGACAAGGGCCGGGGCGGGCGGAAGCGGGGGGGATGCGACGCTTTCGCCGACAGCAGCTTGAGCGCTGCGAATGACCTGGCAAACGGCAGTGCGAGTGGGGGGGAGGAAAGAGAGTTTCACAGCTTTACAAAACCTGTAGGGTACGGTTTGGCGCAACTACTGTGAAACGAGACAGGAAATCGCTTCGGGTATGTGCATGACATGTGCATGACGTATGCATGAAGTGTGAGCACACTCAAAGACGGTGTCAAAAGGGCAACGGGCTCAGGGAAGACACGACGGCCATTCCTCAGCGCACAGCCTGTTGCAGCAACCTAGCATATGCGTTCCCCACAACTTCGCGACGCTGGGCTTCTTTCAGTGGCACACCCCACAGAGAGGTTCCCGTATGGTACACAGAAAACTGCAAAGAAAAGTATTAACCTTGATGCGAGATACACGTAACCTCTGTCGCTACAGCCGCGGGGAAAAACGCAAATCTTGAGATCGATCGACAAAGATTGTTGATGCGATCGAGATACATTGGTGACGCTTTCGTCGGTACAGCCGGGGGAGACAAACTACGCCAAAACTATGACGTCAACAAGCACAGCGCCAACCCGTTCCTCGCATCGCAAAAAAACTACCAAAGCAACGGATGCATCATCGGTACACAAGCTCGGGTGCCGTTGGCGCGGCGCATTCCTTCTTCACTCTCACCCGCTGCCCACAGTACGCGCAGAAGTTGGCTGTAGCCGGGACTAAACGCTCCCCACAAAACGTGCAAAACTTCGCCGCTGCTACTGCTGCTGCTGCTGCTGCTGCTGCTGCTGCTGCACTCCCGCTCCCGCCCCCCGCCGCCGCCCCCGGCAGCTCTCCTGTGTTCACCATCACAGTGTCCGCGGGCGCTACAGCGCTCGTGACGCCGACAGTCATCGCCGGGCCCCTTGCGGCCTGTTGCAGATCTGCTAACGACGTGATGGGGGCACACGTCGGTGCATGCTGCTGCTGCTGCTGCTGCTGCTGCTGCTGCTGCTGTAGGCGGTGCTGTGGGTGCACGGAGCCTGCGGGGTGATGGTGATGCACATACTGTCGTTGGTCGTTGTGTACGATCGCTTGCGGGCTCCTCGGGTCATGGAGGAGGGACGGAGAGGCCGTGCGCCCCTGCGGCGGGGCTATCGGGCCGGGCGGGGGGCGATGCTGCTGCTGCTGCTGTTGCTGCACCGGTGTCGCCAAGGAAGACGGTGACGTTGCTGCGAAACCGATGCCAGCAAACTGACTGATCGTCTCCGTGATCTCAGCGCTCGCATAGGTGTGCTTCATGGTGCAGCTGCTGCCATCGCTTTGCGTAGCGGGCGGGCCGCCGTTGCCGTTGATCGTGGACCCGCTGCCCCCGCCGGCAGCCTCAGCGGCGATGAGCCTACTGCCAATGATGCCCTTGGATGAGAGCTTCGGCGTGGCAACAACTTTCTGTTTCTGCTTCTGCTGCTTGTCTTTCTTCCCCTAATCGATGAAACAGGGGGGTAGAGCGAAACCAGATCAAGAGTCAGCCAGCGGCTTTTCGCCACATGCCTTGCAAGCAGCAACCGCTATGGTGGAAGGTCGCCCATTCTTTCGGTTTCGACGTGCTGTCTCCGTGCTACCGAACCATGTCGCGACCCACTCCCTTCGCCTCCCCAACTTCGAAGCAGCTGTTGCCCTACTGACACACAAATCACAAAAACCGAAACCACCTCCTAAAATAACAAGTGGAGAGGGAGCGGCGTGAACAGACCGCCAACATCCAAGGGCCAACACCCTACATGAAGCTTGAGCGTATCACCGTTCCACGAGGCGTACCTTCGACTTCTTGCCCTTGCCGCCGGAGGTGGGCTGCTCGACCGCAGCAGACGGGGGATGGCTTTTGTTCTGGAAGGCCTGGCGGATGTCTTCGTCATGGTTGGGCTGCTGCCGTGTGCCGTGTGCCGTGTACCGAGGGAGGAAGGGAAGGGAAGGGAAGGGAAGGGGAGGTCGCTCGGTAGGCGCGAGGGGCGGCTTCTTCTCGACAGACACAAGACTAGCCGTCGCGACACTGCACACACATCGTCCACGCTGTCGATCTCAAAGATAACCTAAACGAGCGTGCCTGCCTGAGGTGCTGCGGTGGTGGTGCCGGCACCGATGTCATCATACTCCAACACTTCCAAATACTTCCAAATAATTCCAAATACTTCCAAGTACTCTGTCAACTCTTGTTGGGGCCCCTGGCCGGCATCGTTTTACTCCCTAACATTTACCTCTTCACACCCCTTTGCGAAAATTCATAGTCCAATCGCAGGGAAACCCCAAGGCTTGACGCTCTTGTGGCCTTACGTGCTGTCCAGTCCCACACCCACGACTTCAAAATATCCACCCTTGATACTCTTGGTGCCCAACTCAAAGCTCCGGGTCGCAAATCGTACCACCTCTCTCCCTCTCTCTCTTGCTCTCTTTGGTTCTTTCTCTCTTTGGTTCTTTCTCTCTTCTCTTCCTCCCCCTCCCTCTCCATATATCCTCTTCCTCGCTCCCCCTATCTCACACACGCCACATCTCTCACCCCCTTTGTCTCGTCCTGTAGTCCTAGCAGCGACAATTGCGCCTCCAGCTGCTCCGCCTCCGCTTGGACGCGGCGTGCCTGTGCGAGCTTCCACTGTGCCTCTTGCCTCTGTTGCACGCCGTGTTGCGTAGCAAGGGGATGATGGGAATATTTTGTACGACCACAATCTGACTGCTGTGGGTGTTGATATTCTCTCGGCCCAACACCTCGCTGTCAATATGAGTTTCATAGTAAGTGCGTTGACCTAACGTTAACGTTTGTTGACATCTTGCGTACGAAACAGCAACAAACGAAAGAGATTTGGGAACTTGTACTCATTCTGTTTTATTTTGTCTTTTGTTTTGTTTTTTACTGGCACGTACCCCCGCCCCTTCCTTTGGCCGTCGACCTGCCTCCATGTAGTGGGAGGCTACCCCCCCAGGCTGGTGGTGCGGCCGTTCCACTAGTCTAATTATTTATTTTATTTTATTTTATTTGTTTCTGATTATATTTTGTTTTCTTGTATTTTATCGCTCTGCTGACCCTTGGGGTCCATTTTATTTTGGTATACCTTTTCTAGGTACGTTAGCCTGTGACCACGGAAATTGGCCGAGTCAAGTGATGGATTAGTACGGAGAGATTGAGACAGAAGGAGGTACTGGATAGAGAGACCGGGATGGTTGTTAATGTGAAGACAACAACAACAACACAACAACTCCCCCCATGCCAAAAACATCCTCCTGAACAAAAACAAAAATTACGCAGCGGTTTTAGGCACGCATCCACAAAAACGCGAGAGGGATAGGTACTCGTACTGCCCGTGCCATAGGAAAACATGCACACAAAGCGTGCAACGGACGCAGAGCGGCACCAAGCAAGCCATGCTTTGCTCCCCACCTCTTGCTCCTGCCTCTCCTGCAGCAGCCTAGCGCGGCGCTCCTCGATGACCCTTTCCTCCGCCAGCCTTATCTTCTCCTGTCTCGCCAGCTCCCTCTTTGCGTTCTCCTCGTCTTGGAGGCGTTTCTCCTCCTCGCGACGCTGAAAAAAAAAAAATGTTTTTTTTTTGTTTTCTGTGCAGTGGAGGGCCCTAACCGAATGTGGCGGTGGCGGGGAAGCTGAGAATGACTTGTCCTCCGCGCGAAGCTGAAAAAAGATATGGTACATGTCGTGTATTTTCTGTGCAGGGGGGGTTGCACCCCCGAATAAGCCGGTGGCGGGGAAGCTGAAAATGAAAATGAGCGACATTACGTGGGGCAGCCGCCTCATTCAATGTGTACAGCTAAATTATTCGTCTATGCCAGCCAATTTCGCCCGCCGGATACAGGGCGACACCCTTGTTCAGACCACCCTCCTTATTGGAGGACCCCTACTGAACACTGAACAATGCTGTTGGAGGACAGAAGCAAAAAAGTCCTGCGGCCAATCTCCTGTGAGAGAGACCCTCTGGCTCGCTAGCACCCTGATTCAGCGTCAGAGCATTCAGCCAGAGGCACGGTTCACGGATGGTAGTTTCGGCAAGTGGCACCAGAGAGAATGCTGTACGTTGCCTGTGTGCATGCAGTGCTGTGGGCAAGCACTGCAGAAGAAAGGAGGAGAAAAATAAAAAAACAACCCCTGTGGGGTATTTCTCTTGTGAGACCCAGGTATGGTCCAGGCTACCACCTAACCCCAAAGGTACGTTTACGCTAGGTTAAGAACTGCTATAAGGGCATTGTAGGGTTCGGTCGAACATTTCCAGAACATGAGAGGACATTGCCGCACGCGCGGACGACACAACGTGGTATGTAAGCTGGTAAGATGGTAAGATAGTAAGGCGGACCCCGAAGATGAACGGTACGTGCCGTTACCGTTAACAGCTACCATACCACTGCTCAGTACAACAAGACCTGGACTTAAACCGTGAAGCAACGCGGAAGCAGCAGCATCCATGCGCACAAGCTTGCGCTACTTGTTGCATTGTTTCGGTCTAAACTCTAGCCTAACCTTCTTGTCCCTTTCCTTCCTCTTAGCCTTCTTGCTGCGGCGCCTAGCAGCTGCCCCCTCCTCTTCTCCAGCACCTCCCTGCTCGGCCTGCCAATATATATATATATGATGATAATTCCAAAAGTAAAGGAAACGAAGGGTAAGACTTTAGGCGGCCTGCCAAAGCGAAAAAAAAAACACACACACACACACAAAAATAACAAAAAAAACAAACGCGCTGGCAAAAAGGGTGTCGGTTACTAACATTTTTCCACGGTATACCTCCTCTTCTACGACGACCTAAAGGAAAACAATCCAGACAGGGTCAACTCAGCAACAATAGCGGGTCACCTCTAGCTCTTTGAGCAGGCTGCTCTCGTACTCCCTAGCCTTCAGCTCCGCCTTCCAAGCTTGGGCGATGTTCCTTCGAGCGAGCCGGCTCAGGGTCTGGCCGAGCACCTGTGGACAACACGATGGGCGATGACAATATTCCGACGCCAAGCGACACGGCGCCGGCAACACGCACGGACACGGTAACGTTAACGGTAATGGTAACGGTAATGGCGACGGAAAACGCTAAACAAAAACGGAAACGGTTATGGTAACGGTGACGGAAACATAAACGGTAACACGAGGACACCATCACTGCCCATCACGACAACTATCACATCATGTGATTCGCGTTGGCTCCGAGAAGCACGCTGCTGTTTCAGTTGAGGAGGGTCGTGCCTGACAGTTCCTCCGCATTGCTGTTGTGCGGCCATTCCGGTACGAAAGCATACGTATGTCACTGTTCCGAGATAACCCGTTCCACCTGACGGAAATTCACAGCAAGCAACATGGCCCATCACGACAACCATCACACTCAATCATTCTACACAAAATACAACTCCATTCAATCACTGAATACAAAATAGTACTATTTCATTCAACACAAAATATTACCATTTCGTACCATCAATCTTCACCATTAATATCACCATTTCATACTACCATTCAATCATCCAATGCCTGACCCTCACTCTATCATTTCAAATCGGCTAGCTCACCTGGAATCCATGGTTAGCGAAGAGAGAAGGCACGCGCCCGGTGCCGGGCTCCCCGTTAGTCTCGCCGTCCGGCCCGCACTTGAGCACGGATAGAACCAGCAACTCTGGACCCCGCAACGCGTAGGCCTCCGTCTCCTGCGCATGTACCGCTTCCAACGTGTCCATGATGCTATCCACACGCTCCATTAACGGCGGCTCCTTGCCGTGGCCATGCTTGTCGCCCCCCTCGTCGTCATAGTCTTGCCGTGGCCGAGCATGCATGTTTCGGTAGCAGAGCAAGCAGTGGGAAGATGCGATGGAATTCCGAACCGTTTTTCTTTAGCCAATTCATCAGTCTCGCGGCCGAGCATTTGTTCGGTAGCAGAGTAGGCAGCGGAGAGATGTGTTCAGAATTCCGAATGAGTCCAAATCATAGTAGGGCGGCAGAGCATCGTGTTTGGTAGCAGAGCAAGAAGTGGAGAGATGCGTGGAGGATATCGAACCCGTGTTTTGGGGTCCATGCAAACAGAGAGAGTTCACGTATTGTTGGGGGAGACAGCAGACGGGAAACACACAAGGAAGTGAGACTCGAAACTCCACCAGTCTAGTGGGGTCGTATGCTGCTATTCGTTTGTGTACGCGTCAAACAAAAGCTTCGTGAACGGAAACTACTGCTTATGTCTGGCCACTGATGAGCTGGCTTGACGTCCAGTCAAGCGTGAAGGTGACGTATTCTTTACTAGAGAGGTCTAATTTCTAATTTTTGCTGTGTGGAGACGTAGAGTGAACGAGAAATTCCTCAACAGTAGTCCACACTACCGTCGTCAAAATTCTTCAAACCAGGCGCTATTACCAACACCAACACTGATGCATTTCGCAGCCGCCCTCACCATCGTCGTGACCGCTCCCGTCGCCATCAAAGTCGCTCGACCCCTCATAGTCGTACGCTTCGTCGTATTGGTCATCCGCGGCCCTCTTCCTACCCCTGCTTGCCTTCGCCGCTCCCTCACCGTCAGCACCCGGTGAGTTGTCAACCGGAGGAGGGGGCGACGCAGAATCTCTCTCGAGACACCCTTCCGCCCCCTTGCTAGCGTCAGTCGCACCGGCAACTCGGCCAACGCTTCTACTCGCAGTACCCCCGCCGCGTGATGTTGAGCCCGGCGAGAAACCCTTGAGGGGGGGTGCCGCATTACCATCCACGATGCCCCCGTTGGCGATGGCCGAAGACGCCGCCTCCGTGCCCCCCGTTGCTCCGCCCGCCGCCCCGGCGGTGGCCTTGTTAAGCTTAGGAGCGGTGGCGGTGGCCTCGTTTGGCGTGGATCCCCCGAACAGTAGATCACCGACAAACCTAGAGAGGGAACGGGTGAGCGTGTTGTGATCTATGGACTGCCCACGCAAAAGCAAGGTTATTGCGAAAATATGTCGGACAGAGGGCACGCAGACTCTAACCCCAATATAACCAGTGCATACCTTGTCCAGCATGTTGGCACATTTCGAACCCCCCGCGTAGCCTACTGCCTGATTTGTTATTGTTGGTGGGATTGGTGTGCAGCAGAACAAGTCGGGGTGGCTGTAGGGCGGGTGTAGGCCAGGTCGATTCGCTCGCCCCATAGCGGGCACCCGCCCTACTCAAAGCACTCCGTCAACGACTACTTCTGATTGTTCAATCTGGGCCGAGAGCTTCACCCGACCAATGTAGGAATCCTGCCCTTAATAGGGGCCCCTCTCTTTATTCTAGAGGGGCCCCGATTTCTTTTCGTTTTGCAAACTCAAATCAAGCAAGTTGGCTTCTGTCTTCCGAAAATGCATAATGCAAAACAACACATGTCATATAGACGCAACACGTTGGACACATAGGAGGGGTGTGTCTTCGTCGATGTCGACAACTGGATTGAGATGACACCCGGACACACCTAACCTTGGCCCATGAAGGACAGGCAGAATTCATGCCTGACAATTACACTTGGCACATGCACACCAAGACATGAAAGGGAGAGTCCTTCCCATGAACGTAAGACATTCAATTGTAGGTACCATTTACCATAAGCACAGACGACACATGTGCAAAGCATAAGGATGGCAAGGACAGAGAGAGAGACAGAGAGAGAGACACACAGAGAGAGAGATAGATAGAGAGAGAGCGACAGGCAGAGCGAGGCAGAGGAGAGATACTATTACTCACTGTCTGTTCTTTTCTTCTGTGCCGGAGTCGTTCGTACTCGGGCCGCCCAGCACCTGCCGAAGACAAAACAAAAAGTAGAGGAAACAAAAAAACAAAGAAAAAACAACGGTTTCGAATTGAATTGAGTTGCTGTCATGCGGAGGGAGCCACCATGAGACCGTCACAACCAGAGGCAACACGCTGCTGCTGCTGAGAAATAATATATGCCAACTGTAGGGAGCCGAACCCACACTCAGCTTCCCCGGGCTAAAAGGTACACATGACTACAGTAGTATTGTTCGGCAAGGCAATCAATACTATACTAGTGCACCTGGGATACCACGACTTGCTGCTTGTTCTTGAAGCCTAGCTCTTGAAGAGTGTGGTTGTTCTTCTCAGGCCCTGTCGAAGGATAGAGGACAGAGGATAGAGTGCGAGAAACCGTTCAGGAAGGGGGCGACGCACGGCTTGGCACTACAGCATGATACGTCAGTAGCCCGGTGCCAACCAAACGCCTGGGGTGGCCAATCACGCACGGTCACACATCTAACACAGCCCTGCAAATGCATACCATACAGGAAGGTAAGGTCACCAAACGGAAAATTCATTGAACGCAGGCTTTGCCCGAAAAGAAAAAAAACTTGATACAGCCGTAACCGTAACCGTAACAACTGCCTCCACATCCAAGCCCCGAGAAAAACGCCACCCACGCTAAGCTATAGGAACTCCGACTGATTTTCTGGCATATACAAAGACTGGACAAGCGTCATCGATGTCGAAAATCGAAAGGTAGGCAAACGTATCGGCTGGAGAACGACTGCACCGTGTCCCGCTACATCAAACCGCCTCGTTGGCTGACTCTACTTGCTGCACTTGGAGAAAAACACGGTCTGCGGGATGCATTCCACACGAGAAAACACGGATACGAAGGAGGTAGTCGTTGCACAGAAGAGGTTAGGGGACAACGGTAAGGGTAGCATAAGCTTAGTTTTGCGTTGTCTGGAGCGTTCCGTGATAAGTCTACGCCACAGCACCCGAGGTGGGATCATCAGGCATCAGGCCACTTGCAATCAAATGACTCGAGAGGGGGGAGCAAAATTAGCACGCAATCTCCCCAGCACTCCGTCCCCAACAGACGAAGATCAGCAGCTCGCTCACCGATTGCTCTTCCCCTGGTTAAAAGCACGAGCTTGGTCGCCGATTCCAGCTTCACATTCACGAGCATGATCTCTCTCAGGCCCAGGAGCGACATCTGATCTTCTACCAGCACCTGGCAAGTTACGTGATGCGAGGCGTGTGACAAGGGCTCGGTTTGAGGGCAACGTCCTTCATACCTACATGTCCTCAGCAGGCGGAGGCTAACGAACACGATAAGCTTTGAGATGAGAGAAAGCGCAGCACACAATAGGAGGGGTGGGTGAGAGAGAAGATTGGCAGAATATCACGAAGGTCGAGAATGGCACTCCACCTCCATCACCTCCATCACCTCCATCACAACCACCAAAAAATAACGACAACGGCATACACCACACCAGGGCACGTGCGTTGTCGACCACCTCCTGATCGGGACAAGGTGGACAAGGTGGACAAGGTGGACAAGGTGGACCAAGCAGACACGACACGCGTGTCGTCAAGGCAAATACTAGATACTAAGATAGTAGATAATCTAGAACAACGTTTTCACTGTGCATGGGCTTTCGGTACAAGCAGACACCCTACAACAACAACAACAAACAACGGTTCGGCGACCGTACCCGCTTGTCCTGCACTGCTGCTGTTCCAAAGACGAAGGCAGCAGACACACAAATGGCAAAAGTGCTTTCACGTTCGTGAGCCACTACAGTCTACTAGTGAGCATTCGGTTTGACTAGAGACAACAAGAACCCTCCCCGACACATGTGCATCATTCCTTCTCTCGCTCCCTCCCTTCCGTATCAACGGGAGCAGGTTCTGCGAGCATGTCCACGTCCCGCGCCACGTTACCGCACTACACACCATTGCATGTCCGACAAGGTGCATCTTCCGCTCTCTCCCTCCCTCTCCCACCCCGGACTTCCCGGGGATACGTTCGCATCTTCCGTACCACTACTGCAATACCGCATACCTTTGCACAACAACACCAAATACCGCAACATACCCCGCACCCGCTCTCCCTCTCACCTCGAACTTCCTGACTGGTCGAGGGTACGTAAGCATGTCCACCACCTTGAGGATGAGCTTCCCTTTGCAGTAACACCCCCGATCCCCCGGCTCCGGCGGCATTGGCCTCCACGGCTCTTCGATCTCCGACATCGCCGACACCGCCCTATCCAACACCTCCGTCTGATTTACGTTTCACCGCAAAACAGCGCGCACAGGAGACGTGGGGAGTGGGTGGATACATGGGAATCTCCAAGCGCGGCAGCGAGTGACGCGGCAGTAGCGGCTCCCGCTCGCGCACGTGGTCCTCAACACCATTACACAAAGGGGAAGGAAGCACCCTAAGCGATCGAAGCGGGGCACGGGGATCGTTCCAAGGATCGATCGGCCCTTGTGCGCAGGTTTCAATCTTTCGCTTTCCGCTCCCCGCAAGAGAGGGCAGGGAGGCCTCTAACGCTACGAGCAAGCTGTGATCAGCACACGCGGCAAAGGTTGCGCGTTTCGAACGCTGCATCGCGATCTGCTTCCAGTTTTAGCCAAACCCCATGGTGTGCCCTCGAGGTTTGGCAGCAATCGTCAACAACATCGAAAGCAGCGGCCAGCCCCGCTACCCTCACTACCACAGCAGCAGCAGCAGCAGCGGCAGCAGCAGCAGCAGCGGCAGCAGCGGCAGGAAGCGTCGGGAAATCAGAGCACTCACCGGCTGTAACGCGAAGACTCCGGCGAGATACTTGACGTAGCAAGGCCATCGCATTTGCATCTCTGGCCATCCTACCCAGTCCGCCATGAAGGCTCTGTCCCCGATTACCCGAAGACCTGACGCCTGCCGAGTAGCACAGGAAACCCACATGATCCAGGGGGCGGCGGGAAAATGCCAAGAAATATTGAGAAGGGACGTTCGTGCATGTATGCAATACCCAGCACATTTCGGGTGACAAACCGACAGGGGTTCGGTTCCCTAGGTCAAATCAGTCCATGAAACACTGCTGTAGGGGGAATCGGTGGGGTGCAGTCCAAGCAGCAGAAATGTTCAACTCGATAAACAACCATCCTTTGCCGAAATACTGACAACGCACATGCACGAATCTTAATCGAGAGACAGGCGAATACTCTCTGTGTCACTCGCCGTTGGTTTTGGAGAATGTTTTGGAGGCTTTTTCTTCGAAGACTTGACGAGGGCGCTGGAGTTGCCGTTAGGACCTGTGCCCGGTGGCGGCGGCGGCTGCATGTCCACCTTCGTCTCTGCCGGAAGGCCGCAAGGGAGTGAGCAAGGGAGTGAAACATACAAGGAAAAGGCGGCGGGGGGGGGGGG
>CACKRE030000100.1:0-14004 GCA_902602495.3 Ectocarpus sp. CCAP 1310/34 | reverse complement strand
GGGGGGGGGGGGGGGGGGGGGGGGGGGGGGGGGGGGGGGGGGGGGGGTTCTAATAATCCAGGTGGAGACAACAAGGGTTCGAGATATGTATGTACCCTTGTTTTCTGAAGCAGCAGTGTAAGAAAATGCTGGGGCCCGCGACAAAGAGCAAGATATCTCTGGGGCCCCTTGATTGTGAGCTGTGCGTTGCCAGCTTCCGAAGCTGAACGACCGGACTGCATCGTGGTATCGGGACACAGGGGCCAGGACACGAGACACGAGGACACGAGGACACGAGGACACGACCTTAGGGGAGGGGAGGAGGGAAGGCCGGTGGAAGTGCTGTCATATCTCGCGGCGGCCGGCGGGAGCACCAGCCCCAATTTGGTCTCGGCCGCTAAACAAAGACGAGGGGGGAGTGATGTGTGTGTGTTACGGCTTTGATATAGTTGGGGCACCGCTGGCAGTGCCGACACCAGCGGGTCGCATGGTGAACTTGGCTGCGTGTAGTGCACTACCGACCACGTGCAACCGCTCAACCGCGGCACTACTGTAGCAACAGCAACAGCAACAGCAACAGCCAACAGCAACATCACTTCAACATCACTTCAACATCAGCAGCAGCCGCAGCACTACGCAGCAACACCAACAGCTCCTAACAACCGCAGAAAAGACAAGGCGATTCCCACAACCACGACAAAACCGCCCACCTTCCTCCAGGGCGAACGTGGCTGAGCTCACGAGGTCACGACACAAGTCGCAGTCCAGGGCATCCCTCACAGCCTTCCCGTTGATAGTCAGCAGCGAGTCCCGCTGCTTGGGGTCTAGGCAAGACCAAAACTCCGACAGACCCCCCCCCCCACTGCTTCCACCGGCGCCACCATGGTGATTCCGACGACCACCGCCTCGTGCTCCCCGCCCCCCCCCCCCCCCNCCCCCCCCCTGCCCGGCTCCGGCGAGCACATCTACCTAGAATAGATACGTTTTAGGGGGAAGAGAGCGTCGAATCGGCACGGGAACCTAAGCCAGTCTGTAGATAGGCGTATGTGGTTGAAAAATCAGTCGAGCAGGGGGGGGGCGGGAGTCAAGCTTGTGTCGGATAGGGCAGACCATGCAAACGGATACACAAAAGTCATGGACCTCCATTAGGGCTTAGCCAGCTGCTGCACAGTTGGTGAGTTGCTTAATTCAAACAACAAGCGAGCGGGCTGCCTTCACAGTTTCGATTGATGATATAGAGCAGCAACATGAAGCTCGACCCAAACTCGAACGAATCGTGTTGTATCATGATCTTCGATGAAGCTGCAGGTTGAAATACCGCAGCGCGACCAGTGCTCGTCGATTCGGGTATACTGTAGTTTAGTCTACATTCGACAGGCGACTCAAGATTTGCCTTCTTAGCATTACTCACAACAGACCTGCAGCAGCAGCAGCAGCAGCAGCAGCAAGCTCCCCCCCCCACACTACAGCTTGCACGAAGGTTTTGGTGCGAGAACAAACTGCTGCACTAGACTACTGCCGTTGTGCTCCATGTTAATACTGCTTAGTGCAAAAAACTGCGAATCGCTCATGTACAGCAGTAGGTTCGAGTCGCGAGTTACTGCTGTGTACGAACTACGAAGTACGACCCGGCTGCGGTCTCCTGGCCTCCCTCTGTTGGTGAGGTGGCGCCACGATTAAGGTACACTGCTGTTTTTCAGGGCATGCAAAAATCTTTGGGGCCAACGACAAAGGGCAAGGCATCTCTGATGTTGATCATGAGCTGAGTTTCTTCAAGTTGGAAGACGGATTGCATCCTAGCAATGAGACACAGGGGGTGAGGGCACGAGCTAATAGGAGAAGCAGCAGCCCTCTGGCGGTCAGCATCAAGGCTACCGCTACAGCAGCTTCGTCAACCTCTATTTTTGAAAGCAGGAGAGCCCTATGATACTGGCCGGTACGGATCGATCTGCCCATGGGTAACCTTCCAAACATGACGATTCTCTGACGAGAATACACGGCAACGTGACCCCCAGCACCCACAAGGACCATACAGTCCTGCACCGACCCTATGGTAATCTGCTGATCGTGTGTGCTGCTGGCAGGTTGAGGATGATGAGGCAAGCAGCGAGCAGACCCTCACAAAAACAGGGTTTCTTCTTTGAAGTGCTCCTGACATAGTGCTATATCTACGGCCACGCAGAACTGTACCTTGTCGTGTCGACGAATTGAGGGTGTTTGTCATCAGCAGCAGTGATCCATTGGCAAGCTCACAACGTCCCCGCCAGATACCCGCTCGACATCGAGGTGCTTCTCGTAGCAAGCCCGGCGTCCTTGGGTCATCTGTTGGGGGCACAACGAACTGTATTTTCACAGTACACGGAGCACATCGGTACTCAAACCCCGGAGCCTCTCTCTCAAACAACTCCCTGAAACCGTCAAGTTCATTGGGTAATCCGACGACCGTAGGAACATCGTTTGTGCGGAAGGTTTGCAGGGCTACCTTCTCCTGGCTCTGATGCACACACTGCTGTGGTGTACAAGTTTGCTCGCTGAACGTGTGTGTTGTACGTAATAGCCAGTGCCGCGCACGACAATCGGCCGTGGAGACACACAGCAGAAAGAACGCTCGGAGTCGTCAACATATTTTTGTTCTGGAAATCGGGCAAGCTTCATCATCTTGTTGAGGTCACATAGTTCGTGCCTGGCGGCAGAACCTCGTGGTAAGCAACCCGAAGATGAGCAGAAAAGTAAACGCTCTGCCACCGAGCGAAACTTGAACATGAGTCCTAGGACGCCTTGAGCGTCATCAGCCGCTGTGAAGCGCTCTACGGATCTCGCAGGCACGAGTCTCGGTCGTGCCGCAAAAGGCGGCGGATCCTGCTTTCTGACAGTGCCGAACAGTTTTTGTCGCTGCCCTTGCCTACACGCGCATAAACCAACAGCACGATCCCTACTCCAACAGGTGGAGCTACACCTTCTTGCTGTGGGTGACCGGCATGGGTGCCAAGAAGAAAGGGGGCGGTGCGAAAAAGGGGGGTAAGGGTAAGAAGGACAAGAAGCCTAAGGATGCCGTCGGAGAGGCCGTCAACGAGGTTGAAGAAGCGGAGAGAAAGGTGATAACCTGCATAGAGACCCTGTCCTGTATTCAGCGTATGTTGAACGCTGGCTGCCGTAGTACACAGCCTTGTTGCTGTTGATCTTTGTATGCTCTGCTCTTGAGACAGTGGAAATGATAATATATGGTAGATGCCTGCGGGAGGCGTCCCGACGAGTTCGAGAAGGCATCCATGAGCTTGGCTGAGAAGCTACTGCTTTATTTTCGTCCCTACAACAGAACGAATCCATCTCTATCCACAGATAAAGAGTCCAGAATAACGTCGCAAAGGATCCATAGTGTTAACGGGAGCAATACCTGTGCTTCTACGAGTCCCCGAGCAGCACGGCAATATCTCCTCTGAAGCTGTTGCGCGTTATACAGACCACACGTATTGGGAAGCTACTGTAGTGACGCAATTGGTTGAGAGCATTGAGCGCGCGTCGGCTGTGAGACGAAACATGCGGTACAGTGCCAGAGTTGCTGTTGCTGTTGTTGTCGTTGTCGTCGCCTTCAAGAACACAATTTCCGAAAGTGTAGTTGCGAGTCTCTTTCGTCCCTAGTGTTGGCGTGATTGTCAAGATGGTATGTGATGACGAGGTCTGGGGAAGTGGGAGGATAACAGGAGAGAGAGAGAGAGAGAGAGAGGGAGAGAGAGAGAGAGAGAGAGAGAGAGAGGCCTCTCGTGATGGTGAACTCATTCCACTATTGTGGGGCGCCATTACCTCAAATCGAATGGCCTACATAGGCCCAGAGACCTCCAATGAGTGCAGGCTGACATGTTCTTCATGATACAAATAGAGAGGTTGGTCCTCTCCAACAACTTCACAGAATGCCGAAGCAGCCATGATCGTGTTACTTGCTTGGGTGCAAAGTCGGCGCATGTGCTACGCGGCCATTGCATGCCACGGAGGTTTAGGGCTATGTAGGGACCACGAGAAAGCATCTCACCAAAGGCTACTGTGGTCTACACGAGGGCAATAAGTAGTCTCACAAGGGAAAATGCCGCAGAGATAGGCAGTACACGGCATACACGACCACCATTGCAGACGGCACCTCTCCACCTTGCATTCCGACTGCTATCTCCTACTTTAGGCGCTTACTCTGGAGGCGGACCGAGTTTTCAAGCGGACGGTAAAGGAAGACCACGACTTCAACGAGTTCCAGCAACAACGGGAAAAGGTGACAGAGGGATATGTTTGCGACTACGTAGCTGTTAGTTTTCGCCATGTGACAAGCTTACTACTCAACCAAGCTAGTCTGGCGATCCTGATTAGTGGTTTCGTATGTACTACAACCAGGTAAATCTCAACAACTGCTGTTGGAGCATACATGTAACGTCAAAATTCACCGGGGATGATGGCGTACGTACATGCACCGTGCAGGTGCAATGACGCCTATTCTGGTTTACGAATGCCAACGGTCTTAGCTCCCCATGGCATGGCCCACAATACCCAAGGGCGGAAATCCTTGAAAGGACGGTCCGAATCGTTTCGAGCTCTGGATGGGAGGATCGTTTTGCGCAACTGCAGTGGTGTGCGTATCTCGTACGCTTGCGACTGGATTGACACTGTGAAGTGCCAGAGTCAAGTATCGCGGAGTATCCCGGACCGCTAACCCAGCGAAACACCACAACCCGAGACATGCGGCAAACGAGTATGTGTGCGATGGGAATCTCATTCGGAACCCTATGTATTGCTAGGGATCGAAACCGGTCGATTGTCGTTAACGCCTTCTCTCAAGTGCAATCATGGTATCCTCTGCTTAAACTGGGCAATGGAGCAGCCGATGGCCTCAGTACACCGGAGTACGTACGCTTCATCCACAGCGATTGCATTTGCCGGGTACATCATGTTGCTGGAACGCGAGGTCAAGCAAAAGGACACACCGGACCTAGACGGCATTCGATCAGCTCTATGGGACGAGCCCACACCCTCGGGACTCACAAATTAAGTGCTCAATAACCCCCCGTTCCCCAACGTATGTGTGTATCATTATCGTTCGCCGCACGAAAGTTGAACTATTTCTGGATAGTTGAGAAGAAAAACTTGGAAGACAAGCGGGCAGAGCTACGCAACAAGGAGAGGGAGCTGCAGGACATCGAGGAGAAGCATCAGGTACAGGACGGGCATACGATCAGGGAGGCGTATTAGGTATGGTATCACGTGAAGCTTGCAACGCACCATGCCTCAAGCGTTTTATCCTGGAGGTAATCCAGAGTTGATGTTTGAGCCGTTGGTGGTGGTGTCGTTGATATCTTTTATATAATTATACCTTCCACGAAACTTGCACTTGATGGTTGATGATGGACGACACCCCGGCGTGCACGGACACACGAAATCTGAGTAATACAACGATGGGGACAATGCCTGCAAGAATGGAGCTACGGTTTTCTCCCGAAGAGATTGATGGTAGTCGAACACGTGTTTCAGCTGCCGCATCGACTCAGAGAAATCCCTGTAGTTTATGACTTGTCGTCATCCTCGCCTACCTGCCATCCAACCGCTCTCGATGTTGTCCTTCGCGACTGTCTGCATCTGCCGGACCGAATAGGTAGAAATCAAAATCTACAAGCAGCGCGTAAAGCATCTCCTGTACGAGCAGCAGGATGACGTCACCGCCAAGAAGATGTCGGCGGAGGTGTCTCTGAAGCTTGCCCAGGTAAGAAAAAACACGAGGTGACCGTCTGCACGCGCTGTTGCTATGCCCGCACCTGCCGCTGCTATACCCTGACGCCACCGCTGCGACGTGGGTACTGGCGCCCGAACAAACACCGATAGAATTTTGACTTTCTCTGCATACTTCTTCGCTAAGTTAGCTTTCGCCCAAATGCTGTGACGCCCGTTGAATATTGGCTGTCGTGCTGTCCATGCGATAGGAAACAGTGTCTATACCACTATTCTATTCTGCAACGGCTGGCGGGGGCTGAGGAAGCTCCGAAAACATTGTAATAGCTTGTGCCTTCCCGTCAACGTAGAATTCTCCCAAAAATGCTGCTGGGATAAGACAAACGTGACAACATCGCCAAGAGGCAGTACCTGAAGCAGTAACAACGGCATGACTGGTGTGGCGAACTCCTCTGGCAGACGCAAATCTCCGCGCTTGTAACTTGGGGATAGGGTTTGGGCTAGGGTCCCACAACCGATGAAGAGCTAAAACTCTTGTTGCATGACCTGGGCTGGCCCGAGCAGGACGCACACCGAGAAGAAGAGAGGGAATTGAAAGTGGACAGGAGGGGGCTCAGGCTCGGGGCAAAGGAAATGGGACTGAGGTGAGGCAAAGGAAATGGGACTGAGGTGAGCTGTGACGTTGAGCTAGCGTTCAGCAATGACTAGGGAAGTCCTAGTGTTTTGGGGGCGTGATGCGCCGCAGGCGAAGAAAACGGGCGTTGCGTTAAAATTGGCAGCCTGTGGAGACGTTCAGATATTCGTCTTCTTCTTTTCTGTACAATAATGGCGGCGGTGTTGGTGGTTCACGTCCAAATTCGCAACTTGGAGAACAGTTTCAATCAGCTCTCTGTTGTACAGTGAGAACTTCGACCGGCCCCTTGCATTGACTCCCACCCCCCACTGCTATCGTGTTGTAGTCACGAGGCGTACCTGATGACGCTGAAGCAGCAGCAAGACCGGAACATCACGATGCTCAAGACGGAATTCGAGAGGAAGGCCGGGGAAGTGCACAAGATATTTGAGAAGGCCATGAAAACGGTTAGTCACCCAAGCACGTTTCTTCACTCCTCAGGAGCACAGGGAGACTATCGCCGTACAGTGTTGCTAATAGTGTTCCTCTGGACAAGAACACGTTCATATTTCGCTTGTCTTATTCTTGGAGCGGGAATGCGAGGTTGCTTAACCCAGGATCACAAGAGGGGGGTGGCCACATAGTGGTGCTTTTGGACAAGCGCACATTGTCTTACGCTTGGGGCGGAAATACGGCGAGAGTAAGCTAAACTGCGATCCCATCGACCCTCGAATCCTGAACTGGAACACCGGTAAAACAGGTCCGGGAACGGCTTGACGCAGCGAGAAAAGCGGAGACGGCGAAGATCGAGGAGCGAAAAAACTCCCACATCGAGCGGCTCATGAAGGCGCATGAGAAGGCCTTCGCTGAGATCAAGAACTACTACAACGACATCACGCACAACAACCTCGACCTCATCCGTTCCCTCAAGGAGGAGGTGCGGTATTCATGTGGTATCGTTGTATGATTCATTATCACCTTACGGTCGGAGAGCATACTGCCGCCTTTTGTGCTCGGATTCTCTTTCATTCAGGGTGTTGGTCGTCTCCGGGTTTCTGGGCGTGAGTCTTGACGCCTGTCGGCGTATATTTCTGGACGCCTCAGTAGGGCGGGGAACCAAATATCGTTGTTCCAATTTGTCTCGACACGACACAAGGGAAGCTCCTCGAGCCTGAAAATTTCCTCGTCTTCAATCATCCTACGGCCGACCTGAAAAGGGAATGTTAAGCCCCCCGCCGTACCATGCTGTATCTAGAAGCAAGAGACCTTGATGATGAGCCTTCTTCTTATGCACTGTGTGTTGTTGTTCCTTGGAAGACCTTCACCCTGTATCGCTGCTGCTGGTCGGCTACAAGTTGCTCGCTCAGGCTCCTCTAGCATCCGCCGACGAATAAAATCACTCCTCGCTGGAACTTTATCTTCTTGTCTCTCGTCTCTGTGCAGGTCGCCGACATGAGAAAGCGGGAACAGCAGGACGAGAAGCTCATGTACGAGATCGCCCAGGAAAACAAGAAGATGTCGGAGCCGCTCAGGAAGGCCCGACAGGTAAACCTGAATGCCCCAGTCAAGAAAAGCTGTGGTGAAAATGCCTTATATTTCCAGTGCATACAAGGGGCGCCTCCGGAGTAGGCTCATAAGATCATAGTAGTAGTGCCATCAAGGCGTGATGAAAGATGCAAGTGTACAGGATGTGTTGGTGTGAATCAGCTACCACCTGCCATCCCCATTCATTCTCCAGCTCGAACAGCTCACACAGCTCACTTATTTTTGACTCGAAGAGCCCAGCGAACGTCAAAGAAATCTGAACAGTCTTATCTAGGACCGGACGATGTCGTGCCCAGGGTGAAAACCGGTTTGAATGCACTCTCTGCACCACCAGCACAAAGCAATATGTCTCCGATGTGCCACACAGAGAGCCTGTTTCCCAGGTGACTCAGTTTGCAGACACTAGCGTGACAACCTTTGACATGTCGAGCACGCAAGACCAACGCCAGGGACATGTCTACGCCAGACCGTCAACCGGAAAGCAGCGAGAGAGTGAATGCAGCACAACACGATTGTAAACCTCCTTATCTCGTTCTCAAGGCAACCACACACTGTTGCTTGGGCTGATCAGGACGTGGAGAGGCTTCGGCAAGAGCTAGAACGGTATCGACAGGAGCAGGAACAGCTGAGACAGACTAAGGCCAGGGTGCTCGTTATGGAGGAGCGACTCCGGGACCTTCACTGGGAAGACGAGGTATGTACTGTAGCACTGTCCATAGCACACGGCAGCCGTTCTGATCGAATAGCATTGTGTCTCGCAACTTCACGTCTGGGTCCGCATTCGGTCAACAGAGTGATCTGGAAGAACGCTGTCGAGTCACTCCCCTGGAGATGAAGCACTGGACACTTCTCTCTTGATTTTCAGAGAGCCGTCCCGACTGTCCGTGCGAGAACGGCATTGGAACCTTGCGAACGGTACTCGTTTTCGGCAATATCGAGTTCGCTTAGAGGACTATATACGACAGCAAAGTTGTGAAGCTTCCTTCATCCAGCAGACAGAAGACGAGGCACGAGGGGTGCGATAAGCGACAGATATTTTCTCGTCAAGTCTGCCGCAGCAACAAAGTAGACGATATCAAGTATCGCAGCGAAATAGGTGGTACACTGGGTAATGACGCTTCTACATGTACAATAATGTAACCACTCCTCCCACGGGCACCCACACCCAACGTGCACATATCATGGGAACACATGCCCATCGGTAAATCCAATCACCTTTTGGTTTTTTCTTGGGCTCGCTTCGTGGAGTGAATGTGGCGGCGTAAGCCACGGAACCCTCGTATCAGTACCACTCTTACAATACACAGCAGTTGGCGACGGCGATTGAGAAACAACCCTCAAACAAAAACAAGGCTCAGATAATGGTGAATATCAAGAAAAATCGGCTATGATACACACCTCAGTCGTGGATCCTCCTCTACACTCTCTATTCAATGACCTACTGCTGTGAATGACATGCCCGACGGTAGTAACGAAATGAGAAATTGAGCCTCGGCAAAAAATCGACGCTTCTTCAGATCGCTGGCGCTAACACGCACCCTCAAAGGCTGACCGTTTTGCCGATGTCTCCTTGTGCCTGCCCTGCCACACAGGTGCTGGGCCAGCGGTTCGCGATAGTCAGTCGAGAGCGGGACCAGCTGAGGGACCGTTTCCAGGACTCTGTCAAGCAGGCTCAGCAAAAGTCGGGCTTCCGGAATCTCATCCTCGAGAGGAAGCTCGGGGGGCTTGCAGAGGAGGCTGAGAAAAGAGACGCGTGCGTTAACGAGGTCGGTGGGGAGTGACCACGGTTGTTGTTGTTGTTGTTGTTGTTGCTGGTTTCACATTTCAAACATTCCGATCTCTCTACCCAGTACCTTCATCTGTCCGAACCGATCTAACAGTGGTCGCGGTCGATTCCCGTTGTCACAGGCTGACTTCCCTTAAACAAGGCATCCTAAAACAAGATGATCCCGAAGCGAGCTGTGGTAGAGAGCTCTTGTGACTATGATTTTTCGGTTGTTGTTCATGTTCTTCCCGCATGGACTCAAGATTATATTCACTGTATAGTCAAGAGGATGAGTTTGTATCTTGCCTTCTGTGTAGTTGAGAATATTCTACTCCCCATACTTATCACACTCGAAAAGAGAAAACGACGAACACGGAAGTGGTATTATCGTCGCAAGACCTGTTGTATTATCACTCTTCGAAAACGGTCGAAATAGGGTATATGCGGCTTGTGACGACGAGTTACACGTTGTTCTACGTATGCGTCTTGGTAGCGCTCTGACTCGTGGTGGCGACGCCTGGCATCTTTTATCTTCAGGTTTTGTCACGGGCTAACTTGGAAGCCGTCGCAGCGACGCAGGTCAAGGGCAAGGTAGAAAACATTCTGGAGCAGAAGGGTCGGGTGAGTCCATCTAACCTCGCCTTGACAAGCCCGTGCCGACGATGTTTCTCCAAGGCGGGATCGACCGTCCCTTGCTTCCTGTTCTCGAACAGTTTCGTTGTATTTTGCACACATGGTCCTTTTAGCTTGTGTTCAAGATCTGCTTTTGTGGGTGGTGTCTGCGTTCATTCATAACTCGTCCGTCTTGCCGTTGGTCTACACGGGGCCGTATCGCATCAACCTCGCCAGATATATCCCGCTGACCCCGTCACCTCATTTCTCTTTCATGTGTCCAGCCACCCACTGTTTCTCCTCCGGCCGCCAGAACCCGTACGCTTGCCGCAACGTATTACAAACCCTGCTTATGAGGCCTTGCGTAGATAGCAAACGGCACGCTGCGATCCCCACCCAAACGCTTGCGCACCGAATGTCGCGGGTATTACTATAAAGCTAGCATGGGAATGGAACGCTTCCTATTTCGAATACCATCTCGTCGACAAAATAGGTGGTGGCGGATCTCGAACAAGAGGTGGCCAGGGTCAAAACCGCGCACGCCAGGCTCGTTCGAGCAGCCGAAGCAAAGCTGCGCGACTTCGGCATCCCCACCGAAGAACTGGGGTTTCTGCCTCAAGTTGTATCCGGTGGGGCCGGCGCGGGCGGGGTGGCAAGAACGGGGCTTCTCACTGCGAGAAAAGGCGTTAGCGGCGAGGGGGGTCGTGGTGGGGGGGGGACGGCCGGGGGGAAACAGCGGCCGCCTCAGCACGTGTCGGTAACTCAGGCCACTGTGAAGGCTTGAAAACGTTCGAATCGCTTAGTTGGTGTTGCATTCTTGTTCAAGCAGAATGTGCCACCCGGCGGGTGTCCACGTCGATTCGGACCCAGCAAGGGTTTCTGCGAGTACTTGGTTCAATTCAACGGATCGGCGACAATCACTCTCATACGGGCTTGACCGTCATCTCAACGCGCTCGCGACCCTTAGTGTGGGTGCTTGGTACATTTAGTTTTTCTGCGTGTTGCGGAACGTATGGTCAGTACAGTGCTTCCTCTTGAATTGTTCAGAATGTTACTTTTGTTTAGGTTTAGATTTTGCATGGGAAAAGTGCAGCGTGGCATCAACTTGTTGACCAAACACACACTTGTAGGACAAAGTTTCGCGGAGCTTTTTTTGAAACGATTGAATACACAAAAGTTCCATCACAGACAAGCGAGCCATTCAAACGACACTTTGCACCACATGACTGCGTGCCTTCATGTTCGTGTACACCAGTCAGTACCTTCGACACATTCATTCATACATACTTGGAAACGCCTCGTCCCCAAGTAGCAAAGATCATCTGCACAATACTCCAAACGTGTATTGTACCCCCTACCAATAGGCCGCTGCGATACCGTACACACTCGTCTAATCTCCTCTGCATGAAGCATTGACTACTGCAGACAGCCGACAGAGCCGGGGGGAGTTGCCCATCGAACTCGACGAGGGCAAGAGTGCAAGTCCGTGGGGGGAACTCGAAAACACATCGTGTGAATATTCGCAAAATACATTACCCCATTCAAGCCCCATTACGGTACATCAATGCAACGCCGTACCCCATTCACCCCACTTCGATACCAAAGCATCGTCAGGAAACCCACTACGGGAGGACCTATGATAACAGCCACCACAGCGAAGTAGGTTGGTTGCGACGCGATGTAGTATGTGTACACGCACCGACGTCCGAAAAAAAGAAAGAGCCGAGGGGGTTGAGAAACTTCACATAGACTACTGTTGGATCCGAGGAACGGGAACCACTGGCCAGACGTGGCTACTTGGTACGACGTATGTCGGTATTGCAGACTGCTTAGTTAGGAAACAAACCACCGTTGGCGGCACTGCAAAACTCGTAGGGCTTTGGTCATGAAAGATCAAGACAGAGAAGAACCAGGAACCCAATGATTAGATATATTCTAGACTGTCTCTGTGCAGCAGCAGCAGCAGCAGCAGCAGCAGCAGCTATTTACATATATATATGTGCCAGTCGCCGTAGTTCAGTGATCTACAGGCGTGCTGCTGTAAACTCATGTAGACAGATACACAGATCAGATGCAGACTAACATAGAGCAGACTGCAACAATGAAGTCTAAACTGCTTGGCAAGATACGATGCGGTGGTATTCGTCGGAGAACGTCGATCGTTTGGTGATTGCAAACCTAATGGTGCGGCGTGTACATGCTGGTGTGTCTACCGAAGCAGGCTTCTTGACCACAGTTGTTTCCGCTCATGGAATGCTGTACATCCGGAGACATGAATTGCCGGCTGTAACACAGATTCTCAGCAGGTAGACTGACTATTACATACTATATAGACACATTCACCATCACATTCACCATCCATTTCATGAAGGTTTTTTCTCCGCAGTGTAGTCTAGTGTACAAAAAATCAAAATACCCTATTATTTTCGTTTGAGATAAGTAACTAAAAACGGGTATTATACCCGGATAGATTATCATCATTTCAGGGCACACTTGGAAATCAAGACGACACCAATCTCCGACAGCATCCGCTGTAGATCGCGGCGAAACCAATAAACCGCTGCCTGTGTCCTGTGTGTCCTGTGCCTCGGAAGCATGATGCACGAGGCAGGTCGTGCCCGTGTTTCTCTCTCTGTGTGCCTCTCTCTGTGCTTGTACCTATCAGTACCACACCGAAGTACTAGCGCGTCAAGCGAGTCCGACCCTCTGTTGAGAAGGGCCGGTATCCTATGGAGGCGGTGCCCACGAACGATGAACGAGCGAGCGTTGCTGGTGGTTTGGTTGTGGTTATGTATGTGCGATACACGGTTTGTGCGGTACACGTTTTTTTCTGCGGGTTTAATGTATGCTAGAGCGTCGGGCGCCTGGATTATATGACCATTTCTGGGTACAAAATTGCAAAAATTGACCTCTTCCGGGTACACCAGTAACCAATATCGTTCACACCAGAGGGTCCTAATTCCAGCGGAAGTTGTACCCGATGGAGGTTTCTTCAGAAAGAAATGGATACAATGTTTTTTCGGCCAATCAGCTGACGACAGCCTGGGGGTGCAAGCAAGCGTGTTGATTTGTAACTGTACCCTAAAGTGGTGATAAAAGTACCCAGGTATACATACCCGTTTCTGGTTTTTGGTCTTTTTGTTTCCCCGCGGCGTCGTAGTATGTGCCGGGTTTTGAGACCACGGGTTCCCCATTTTTGTGGACTATGGAGCTAATGTGAGAAACATGCATCTACAGCGTAGTAGCAGAAAGTAGTAGTAGAGAGGAGTGTGTGTGAGTGTGTTTTCGTCCTATTTATTATGGCGGCAGTCCCCCCACATTTTTCGTGGTGAGACGTTTATTAGTCTAGTCTACACTTTCTCAGCGAATGTATGTAGACTAGAGTACTACACTTTTCAGTGTATTTTTTCGTGCAACTACAACCGTCCAGGGCGGCATGGCTTATGAGGAAATAAATGGCTCAGGCAGGAGGCGGAAGCGTCCGCGAAGCGCCAGCGCGCGAGGGAAGCAGAAGCAGAGAGTACGGCCATCTCAGGACCGAAGTGAAAGAATAAAGAAAGATAGTTGGGGAAGCGGCGGTGGGGGGGAAGAAACGGCGACCGGGCAGTCCTTACTGCTGTAAAGCGATTATGGCGGCCGACGCAGCACTTGTGGCGAACATGTACCCGGCTGATGTTGCTGCGCCCTGTTTCCCTCCCTGCCGTACGCTATACTCGTTCATGTATGTATGTCCGTTGTATTGCCTTCGGCCTCTGTGCTGTGTTTCTTTTTCATGACCTCCCTGCCT
>CACKRE030000099.1:26767-38525 GCA_902602495.3 Ectocarpus sp. CCAP 1310/34 | reverse complement strand
GGAAATTCAAACATGTGTACAGTATTGGAGTACAGCAGCAGTAGTGTTGCGGCCTTCAATTGACGTGTTGTCGCAGTTTTTAAGCAGCACAATTTCGTGGTCGCATTCCTGCTTCAAATGCGCGTATTTTGACACATGTTACACCTCCATTGACCCCGGGGACGGTGAATTAGTGGCCCCGGAATCCTAAAGACACTTCCCCGCGTTAAAGACACTCCAAAAAAAAAAAACGCGGTGTGTCTTAAAGAGGGGTCGACTGTACTGACAGAGTGGAACCAGCGCGCGTAACGGCCCTTCCTGCAACGCGAATCAAGTGCTGCGTCGGGTTGCTTAGCGCTCCAGTCATTGGGCGTGGCGTGGTAGCGAATTCATCCCGGGCTTCGATTCAGAGGTGGAAATGCGCTCTGCACCCACAACTAACAACCAACCGCGGACACCACCATGGTCGACGCCCTTGCACACATGGCTCGCGCCATGCTCGAGAGGAATTCTATTTGGAGCTTTGAGACACGTGAGACCAAGAAAAACGCGCGGGTATATCATGTTCGGAGAGAGACCAACTTCGTCCCCCAGTGCGGGGCCTAAGGTCCCCGGCGTTCGTTGCCGGCTAGCGCGAGCTACAGCAGCGGCTGTCGCGTCGGCAACAACACGTCACACTGCTCGGTTTCCTCCCGATGCCATGTTGTTCATCGGCGAGAAAAGCATGGCACATCCTTATGCCAAGCAAAGTTCTGTTTTCTTCGCCGGTGTGCTACCTGTGTTGGATTCCCACCCACGCCTTCACACTCACAGCACAGTAAACAGCTGTCCGGCGCAGGAAGCCCTCACACACTCACCATGCCCACGGCCACTCCTCGCCGTCGTCTTCGCAAGGTTGTCGCTGCTCCGTCAGCCACCGCTTGCACCCCCGCCGCCTGCGGTGCCGACGCTGCCGTGACACCCATACTCCTGCTGCTTGTACGGCCGCTGATCACGTCACCAGCAGCAGCACCCTCTACTCCGACTTCTCCTCCCTCCTCCAGATGCAGCTGGCTCCCCTGTGCGCGCCGCATAGCGCACAAAAATTACTGAGAGAGAGAGAGAAAGAGAGAAAGAGGTATGTCGTAGACTGGCTACTGCTGTAGAGGCAGCTCAGGAGCCAAGCGGCGTGTGTGTTTTCTCCGTCTCCGCGAGCACTGGAATACTTGGTCCCGCGTTCGAGCGGTAGTATACCTTTTTTTTTCTAGAACAATCCGCGGGTGGTCCGCCGTGCTCGACTGGGGATAGGGGCAGGTTCGAATTTTTTACAATTTTTCGCGAGACGTCTTCGTCGGCAAGTCGGCATGTTATACAGCAGCAATCGGGTACCAGTTTCGTGTATCCATAAGATCAACCGATAGCTAAACAGATGATTCGCCCATAGGTCCCACATAGAGGATTCGCACAAATAACAGAAGGGGGGATGGACACAGTTATTACACAGGTGGCCAGCGGGCACGGTTACGGGGGGGTTGAAGTGACCTGTCACCCCTAGGCGTTGTTTTTGTTGTTGTTGTTGTTGTTGTCTTTCTTCGCATTCAACTCGTGTCAGTTTGCTAATCCCAAAATCCAGCAAAGACTCGGTCCGTGGTCACAAAAATGCTAGAGCCATCAGAAGATCTATAGAACACACAGTATTAGCAAGAAACGGGTGCGCAAGCCCGAGGAGGTACACCTGCAATCCCTGCAGCACGTTTGCGTGCTCACAACTGAACTACACGCCCACACATCACAATTCGACTACAGCAGCAGCATCACCCCCCTTGTCCCGCATTTAACCAAAATGAATGTCGACTAGAGCGTACTGCTGTCTAAAGGGCTGTCTGTACAATAATAACACCATGGTGCATGGTACACAAGCTCGGGGCATGCAGCTGCTGTCTGAAGTGCTGTCAGAATGAGTCCGTGGACATACAATGAAGAACACCCCACCAAAGTCATCATTGCAATTGACAATCACCCGAATCTATCCAGAGCATCTATCTGTGCTAGGCGCAGCAGTGTTAAACATCGACACTAGGAATCGTTCCACATTGAAGGGGTCTTCCATGATGAAGGTACACAATTAAGGCACCCGGGTTATCCACGCCATTTCTGCCGCGTCTCTCTATAAAACCAGTGACGTCATCACACACACCCATCACCATATTCAGGAAAAAAACGGAAAATAATTGACAACACAAGAGATGTTTGTCCGTACGGCACGGTTCGATGCCGTCCGCATGCTCCGGTTCCGCTGCTCCGGTGCTGCTGTGACCAGTCCTAGCATGACCAAACTCGACCCGCTCCGCTTCGTACACGCTCTCGTTGCTGTCCTCCCCAGTCGGTTCCTCGCTTTCTCATTCGTTGCACTTAGGGTTCTTGGTCTGAAAATTCTCGCGCCGAAGGGTCAACCAGCCCAATCAGCTCGTCACCACCTGTCCCCTCCTCCTTTGATGGCAAAACCAGGTTACTGAGACAGTATAGCTCCCTCTAGCAAACCTAGGGCCGTGTGCATAGTGCCCGTCCACCTTTCTGACGACGTCTGCCTCCGCGCACAAAGGTGAGATAGGCATTGCTGCCTACACCGACGGCCTAGAGGCCCGCGCATCTGCATACCTGACGCACCAGTGCCGACCCAACTCCACCATTACGCACGCCTCGCTGCTTGATTGCAGGCGAGGTTGTCCAAGCCCGAGAATGTTCATGCCTTGCCGCGAAAACTATGCACCAGCCGGTGTCCACAGAGTACACGATACACCGATTTATCGGATATTCGCGGCAATACTCAGGAAAAAACAAAGTGTGGTACGTTCACGCTGCGGAGAAGAGCCGTGCATCCTCGCTAAAGCGGACGTGTGAAGGAGGCGCTAGAGGTACATACCAGGTATTAGACAAAGAAATATAGGAAAAATCATCTCAGCTCCTTCGCTGTGCGCAAGGCTCTCAGAAGGCTCAGCGCAGCCCTCAATTACACCAAAACCTCTTGCACTATGTAGGCCACCCTCTAGGGATTCTGTCCGATGGAGAAGGTGAACCTTCGGGTTCTGAGGCGTCCGGCGACCCGATCCTTCAAGGCCTTGCGGAGGTGTTCGGGGCGCACCTGCCACCACGGCCACGGCGAAAACAGCAACCAGCGGCAGAAGCCACGGGCACCAACGGAGTTAGTCGTTTGCTCGGAATCTTAACTTTTCGGCTCGGAGAAGCACAACAGGGGCAAGCGTAAGAAGCCCTCTATGTCTGAAGCGACTTCTTGGATAAAACGCATCAAACACGGACTTCAATAACTTCTAGTCTTGGTGTTCTCGAGGCGCAAACCCTCTGTAAAATCGGCATTGGTCAACGCGTGTGGTGTAGTGGTAACATAAGTGCCTTCCAAGCACTTGCCCGGAGTTCGATTCTCCGTACGCGTATTATTTTTGCAGATTTTTTGACGACGAAAGTTGCTGACTACAATCTGGGAGAATAAACGTCAACACCAAGTTCTCCACTGGTGACGGTGTCTGTTCACGCTGGTTGAAGACAGTTTCCACCAAACGTACCTAATCATGTTCACCGCACTGACTGCAGGATGAAATATTCAGTGCAGGCTTGCTCGAATTCGCCACCCGGAAAATTCGATCACGAGAGATACCGAGAAAAACAGAGACTGACTCTGCGGGAGGAAGGGCAGAGGTGGCTGCGCCGCAAAAGTGCTCAGCACTCCATGAGGAAGAGGCTGACAACCAGACACAATCTACAGGGACAACGTACCTCTCTCGCGCCGTGTAGATCCTCTCTCACTGCCATCATCGCCGCATCCCGACAGGCTGCCTGCCAACACGGGGGGAGGAGTACAGGACACGTCAATTTCCGTGGCTCTTAAAACAGGCCGCTACGATTTTACTGTTGTTTTCGTCTTCGACAATTGAACACGGGTCTACATGGAGACGGAGGCCGCTCCCTCCTCCTTCAAGCGATGCCGCCAACGTTTTGGGCGTTCTCGGCGCTGCTGCCATCTTCACTTGTGGATCGTATGTCGCGATCTGCCGCCTTCTGTCGTCTGGTGTTCGGTTGCCACCGTTCACATCATCCTGGCCTGGTCTAGCGACGCTGTTTTCACCACTTGTCCAAAGTGCGCAAGACGGTGAATACAACTCGTATTTGCTCATTTACATATCTACAGAGTAAATGTTGCGATTTTCAGGCAGTTGTGTCGGGAACTCCGAGCGACGATAGCACCACCGCCTTTGGATTCGCGCCGCATGTACGTGAACGGCAACAGCAGAGTTTTCGATCTACGACGGCCACCGCCGTAGGGGGAGGTCGTGGCACAAATCAGGGTATGATGAGACAATCAGCGAAGCTCCTAGGTTGGTTTGATGCCCTTCGAGCCGAGGCCTCAGCACGTGGGTGTGGCCGAGGCATACTCCGATCCAAAAGAGAGCGAAGAACTCATCCGCATGCCCCAATTGCAGCGAAGGCGCAACGCAATGTTTAAGGTGTAAAACACATCCGCCCACATTTTACCTACCGAAAAGCCTCCCGGGAGACAAGAAACCGGGCAGGGCACTAACGGTAACCTACACACGTCAACTTCCACATGCTCGATCAAATTAAGGTCGGAGACACCCCTCCGTGTCTCCCCAAACCATCCCGTCTCCACTATTCGCTACCATATGACCTCGAGATCGGCACAGGTGAGCCCCCCCGACACGTCGTCCTGGCTAAGCCGCGCCAGGTCTATCCCAGCCGCCCCGCGGGGCAAGCGGCCCGCGTGAACCCTTAGCACCCCCTCCCTGTCCTCCTTCCCAGGGAAGCCCAGCTCCACGCTCTCGTGCAGCCGCCCCGGTCTGAGCAGCGCGGCGTCGAGGGCGCCCCGGCGGTTTGTCGCCGCGAGGACGAGAACCCCCCCGCCTCCCGTCGGCGACGGCCACGAAGCCGACGTGCCGCCACCTTCACCGCACGCGACTCCGTCCATCTCGTTGAGCAGCGTGCTGAGAACGCGCGCGTGAACGCTCCCCGCCCCTCCACCCCCCTCGCCCTCGTCGCCGCCGCCACCGTCGCCGCGCTTCGCCGTGATCGCGTCTAGCTCGTCGAGGAACAGGATGCAGGGCGCCGCGGCGCGGGCCCTCGAGAACAGGGCTCTCAGCTTGGCCTCGGTCTCGCCCAAGTACCTGACGAATCGGAGGGGGGCAACGAGGGGCAGAAAGGGGTGCGAGTGAACCACGGCGGTAGAAATCTAGAACGCGCCTTACACAACGAGGATAGCACTTGCTGCTGTATACAGTACAGGTGCAGAGGGGGGGAGGGTGGCGGAGGTCGAAGAAAAACGGACCAGGCAGGGTGCGCCGCTGCACGTCTTGTGCCATGCATGATATGGGTTGGGAGGGTGCTGCTTCGCGCGGTTCGTCGCCCAGTCACTGCTGTAGGAATTCGAGCTAAACGGATGGCTAGAGAGTTCACGACGAGGCGGTGAGGGCCCAACAATCATCCGGAGGCGAAGATAAGGCGACTCCAGGGAGTTGCTTTGCCGATAGAAGCTGGGGTCGGCGGGGGAACCTACCAGTCATGACACAAGAGTCATGACGGAAAGACTCTCAGCGGGACACATGCCGTTGAAGGCGAGGAAGCATCAAGCCAGCCACAGGCTCGGGCCGTCAAGATTTGCCTACCTTGGAAGGCATGAGAGCCTTCTTCGTTCGCTCGTTGCAAACATTCCGACTCCCCCCCATCAAGTTAGTACTATCTCACCTAGAGAGCAGCTCCGACGACCTGACCCACAAAAAATTCGCCAGGCACTCCGTCGCCAACACCTGCGCCACGAGGCTCTTGCCGCACCCGCTCGGCCCATACAGCAGCGCCCCGGCGGGCGCGGACACCCCCATTCGTGCGAACGCTTCGGGGTGAAGCCACGGCCACTGAACCAGCCGCTGCAGGCGACGCTTCGCTTCCGAGAAACCGCCGACAGAGCTCCACGTTGGGCCGCTGCCGCCGCCGCCGCCACCTTCACCGCCGCTGCCGGTCGATGCCACGTCTAATCCCTGCAGTGACCGAGGTACGGTGATGGCAACCGCTGCCATCGCGTCTCCCCACATCAAAACCCTGGGGGGCGAGGGCTGTGTTGTTTGTTGTCCCGCCGGGTCCCGCCCGCGCTGCAAGGAGCGTGCCCGCGCCGTGCGAACGAGACGCTCCAGGTCGCCCCCGACCATGCCAGGGGTCAGCGAGCTCAGGCGCTTGGCCCACTCTGCCGCAATGGCAGCCGCCGCTGCGCCCGCCTCCGTTGACTCGCTGTTGCTGTCTTCCGTCTTTCTTTCTGCTCCGCCTGAAGGACCTCGACCCCCTCCTCGCCCGCCTCGAGCGTCGTCCTTATCGGCAAAGATTGTCGTCGGTTCTCGCTCCGGCTCCAGGTCCGGTGCATCTCTTGAAGCAATTACGACGGGTTTTCCCGATGACATCTCGTCGGCCGTACTTCCAGCAACAGGCCGCGCCTGAAGGGCTGTTGCAAGCGGCTCAAGCTCCAACTCCGCCGCCCCTGCCGCTGTCGACAGAACCATAGAAAGGATCCTTTCGCGCTGAGCTTGCGTAGGGGGTCCGATCGTCACGCATCTATCGAATCGGCCGGGCTTCCGGAACGCCGCGGGAAGGGCGGCACCGTCGCGTCCTCCACCTTCGCCCTCTTCCAGCCCCGCCCACCCGGCGCCCCCCTTCCCGCCCGGCGAACGGCGAGTCGCACCCAGCACGGCCACTCCCTCGATCGCGGAGGCGCGGTCCAGCGCCTCGAGCAGCGCCGCGTTCGCCCTCGCCCCCTCACCTAGGGGGGCGGTGTCTCCGCCCTCGTCGCCGCCGCAAGCATCGAACAGAGCGTCGAGTTCGTCGAAGACGAGGACGGACGGAGCGCGGGCGCGGGCCTCGGAGAGGGCCAGGCCGAGCGGCCCTTGCAACGGCGAGCTCACTGCCGAGGCTCTCGTCCCGCCGCCAACGCCGCCTCTTCCTCCGCCTTGGCCGGAGCCGGCCAGGATCTGAGGCCCGAGGAGGCGAATCACGTGGATGCCGTGGTTTTCGCTGAGGTCTTCGGCGAGAAGGTCGAGCGAGAGAGTCTTGCCGACGCCGGAGGGGCCGCAAAGGGCGACCCCCGCGGGTAGGACGCCTGACCAGGCACCGCCGCTGTTGCCGCCGACAGACAGGAGGACAAGGGCACGGAGCTCGCTCAGAGCAGCCTCCAAGCCTGGTGCCTGCCGAGCCCAGGTTTCCGCGCAGCCCTTGGTAGCTTGCAGTTGGGGTCGGCGCCTTGGGCGGCGGCGGCGGCGGCTTTGCTCCCCTCCGGGTGAAACCGGCTGCCCGTCCCACGAAACGGGTGGACTCCGAGATCTCTCCGGTTCTTGTGGTCTCATCAACGCAACCTCAGTGCCCGAGTTGATTATCAAAGGCCGCTTGACGGGGGATGCATCACCGCCGTCGTCGTTGCCACAAGAGATGGCCGTGACCTGCAGAAGGACCGTCTCGCCCAGAACCTCGGCAGCCAGAAGCGACCCGTCGCGCACCATGCACCCAGAAACGCGTCTCGCGATAGCGCGGCTGTCGCACTTGCTAACATAACCACCGCTGTGGACGTTTTGCGAAAAGTCCCCGTTGCCGGCAGGAGATGGGCAGTCCCCTGCCGAGGCGTCCGCTTCCCCTTGTCGGTGCTTGAGGGCCACATCAACACGGACACGGAGCAGATGGTGCTGTTCTTGGTCATCCCCTCGCAAGGGCGCGGCTAACTTCTCAGCCTCTTGAACCTCGGAGGGGCGAGAAATCGATAGGTGCTGCCGGGGCTGTACTCCCGCGGCACTCAGGAGCCACGCGGGAGCTCGAGTCTCGCCCGGAGCCAGAGAGTCGTCTGGAACCGCTCTGCAATAGGCGAGTGGCTTCTGGCGTTCCTCCTCCTCCTCCTCCTGTGCTGCAGCATTGCTGTGTTCTACTTGTGCTGCTGAACGACGGTGGCAGCCACCTTTGCTCCTACTGCTGTTGGCGTCGACGCTGCCGTTGTTGCGGTTGACCGCAACGTAGCCGAAGCCCGGCACCCGTAGGTGCTCCAGATCTTGCGGATGCAGGAGTATCTCGTGCGGGTCCAGCGGCCAATCTCCGCTCCCAAGACAGCAGGACGAGCCCTCGGAGCATGGGAAGGCAAGCAACAGCATCCAAGGACAGCACACGCACACTGGCTCAGCAGCAGGCCGCTGTGTAGCCTCTCCACCGCAGCAAATTGTGTGCTCGCTCTCCCCGCTTCAGGGGTGCGGCTGAAGTTGTCTCCTTAAACTCCCAAGGAGCAGCGCAGAGTACAATATTTGAACTTGAACAATCAACTAGAATGATGCGAGGGTGGACAAATCAATTGCTTGTTCGCGTGCCCCCCCCCCGTTTTGCTCCTCCTTGGTTCCTCCTGCTGTGCTGTGCAGTAGGCAAAACAACGCAGGGGGTGCCGTTCGTGCTGCTGCTGCTGCTGCTGCTGCTGCTGCTGCTGCTGTTGCTGCTGCTGCTGCAAGCAGCGCTAAGGATCCAGAAGGCCGTGTAGAACGCCACGTATTCGATACGATGCAGGTTGATCAGCGAGAGGCGCTAGAGGACCCCCGCCCTTTGGTGGGGATCATGGCCCATGCCTACGCCAACCCCCTTATCAACAAGAGGGCTCCCGGCGCAGGCAGCGGCACCGCCGCGGGGGACACCGACACCGATGCCGCCGGGGGAGGAGGCGACGAGGAAGAACTAGACGCGTCGACAGCGGCGGCGGCGGCGGCGGCCAACGAGCTTGTGATTGACGCCCTCCTGGCGGCGGAGGCGGAGACCATCGGCCCCGAGGTACGGTTCCTCGGCCTGCCTCGAGGCACTGCTGCCGCTTTCCCGGCGAAGAAGCCGAGCGGCGGCGCCTGGCGCGGGGCCGACGGGCTCAGGGTCGTGGACAGCGCCCTGCCGAAGGGGCTGGTGAAGCGGGGCTGGTTGCACAAGCACACGCGAGAGCTCCCGGGCTCGCTAGTGTACCTTGCCTCGGTGGACGTCTCGGCGGGAGCGGAGGATTGGGCGAACACCGAGGATGAGATCGTCGGAGATCTGAGGAGCGTTGTGGCGAACATGGCGGCGCGGGATGTCAAGGTGCGGGGAGGTGCCAAATGTGGTTGTCCGTGCGGAAAGTCTGTGTGCGTTGCTTTGTGTGGCGCAGCGCTACGGTTGATATTTTGTTCTCTAGCGTTTGGCCACGCGATTGCTTTGGCCCCGCAGCTCTGCTGCTGTGCTATGGTACTACAGTAGTTGATACTCCCCGTGTCTCCGCCTGCCCATGCGACACCTGCTGGATGCTCCTGTTATCGACTACTCGTACTCACAAACAGCAGTGGATGCAACCCAGCTGGCAGTATGGCGAGTAGATGACAATGGCACCCACCGCTGCGAGTTGCAGCATCGGAGCTTTAGGCGTGAGAACAGAGATGCCGTCATCAACACGCATGTTCTCGACTACTGCTGGTACCGCCTAGTCGCTTGCGATGCACGCATGCCTGCCGTGCACTTTTTTGGTGACGATCACTTTGCCCGTGCAGCACGCTGTGTTCGCCATGTTTCCCCTCGCCCCCCTTTTAACGTACCCTATGGTTGAACCTCTCACCCTCTGTCTCTACCTGTCTGTCTGTCTGTCTGTCTGTCTGTCTGTCTGTCTCTGTCTGTCTCTCTCTCTGTCTCTCTCTCTTTCTCTCCCGAGCAGGTATTGTTGGTGCTCGTACGGGCCGGCGCGGAGGCCGGGCAGGGCGGGGGCAGGGAGGAGCGGGACGTGGCCGACGAGCGCGCTTTGAGCCTCCGCAGGCGGGCGGAGATCGACGCCAGGATGGTGCTCATGATCGGCGAGCCCGACCTGGCTTCCCACAGCAATCCCCCCTCGGTGCGGCGCATCGCGAAGGCGGCCAAGGACTTGGCCGTCGCCCACTACGCCTCGCACATCTCGCGCCTTCGAAGGTGATGACGTCTCCACACAGCAGTGCTACCGAACCCCGTGTACACAAGTATACAAGGTTACTCAGTTTGTCCAGAGTGGCAATGCGTACGGGAAGTTGACGACGATGTCGAGGGAACATCTCATTCAGCCCTCCGTGCTGCATTGTGCAAGCGGTTGGTCTACCGCGATTTTGACCTGTTGAGCGTACGGCGCTTGCAGCAGCAGCGGTAGCAGGAGTCCTTCCCCTTCGTGGGCACACCCGGTCTTTGGTGGGAGAAGATTTTCTAGTCTCAGCAGTTCTGGTGTAGGGGTTGGAATGGTCGGACAAGCCCACTTCCGTAGAACAGCGCACCCTTGCCTCAGCCCACGCTTGCCTCATCTTAGTACCTCTTCGGGGAGCAGTGCAAAAGGGTATCCCTAAACAACACCGCCCCGCCCACGCAAGCTTATCCCTACCCTAATCCAGCAGCCCCTCTCGTGCCTCTCTCCGACATGCTGTGTAACCCCCAAGATGGGAAAAGGTGCTGGTGCCTACGCAGCGACTGTACCGCCCGCTCCTGACGAGGCTGTACTTTAAACTTGGAGTTCTTCACGAGATGCAGGGCCTCGTGGATAGGAGCTTGCTGTGCTACCAAGAGGTACTTACGATGCGTCTTGCGTGGCATGCTCTTGTACTTGTACGCGCGTGCGATTGCTTTTGTGTTTTCCCTTTTGGCGCGGTGGGAGAAATGAGGGGGGATTGGTTAACGGCGGTGTCCGTATTCTGATGGGTCCATTAGAAGCTGAGACTAAAGCATCCTGAGCGGCACCGGGTGCAGTACAACGGCAATTGAGCTGATTCATTCCCCACATCGCCCCCCAATACACGCTCAGCCTGTGCACCCTGCTCTGTCTCTCATGTTATTGGCGCTTTTGGTTGGGCAAGCGGTACCGTCCACAGATTTCGTGTATGTACGTTTGCCAACATCGGTGCTGGTTGGTAACAACTGCTTGACCGCTGTGCCACCCCTCCCTATTCATGTACGTTGCACCCGCGGCACGTTGTTATCTCTCGCAAACTGATCGAAAGGTGTCGGCTCTTCTGAGCGACATGGTGCCGCGGGACGAGGGACGGTTTCAGGGTGGAAGGGGCGACGCAGATGGAGGAACGCTAGGGGGGGCATTCCTTCGTGGGGGAGCGGACCCGATGGAGCAGGTGAGACTGACGAGAGGAAATATTCGATGTTGCAAGATTGATCTATTATTGATGTTCTGTGTTTGAGTTGTCGCTGTGAAGCTGTAGTACCTGTTGTGCGGTAGGCACGTGTTGCTGATATTGGCGTCCCGAATCACAGCGTTTATTTCTTGACACGTCTTTTGCGCAGTCTCTCGAATTTTTCTTCTTCTTGCCTCACCTTTGCGGGCGTGCTTTCGAGTGTTCGTGTTTTCCTCCCCTCCGTTCGACCACCTTGACACCAAGAGACGAAGCGGGCCAGAAATCCCTGTTTGAGATGTGTCCTCCCTTTGCCGAAGCTGTCCTTGGCACATGATACTTAGTTTCAGTGACACGATGTCGAGTTTCCTCTGTGGCATTATCTTTGTTCTCCTCTATGACATTATCTTTGTTCTTGTTAATTCGTTTTTCTCAACCAAACAACGACGATCACGACGGCCCAACAACAACAACAATCACCACCAGATCCGAGGCGTGGCGGAAGTGGTCCACCTCCGGCTGGTGCGGAACCATCTGCACCGTAGCATGAGCGTCGAGGGGGCCATCCGACAGCTCCGGCGGCACGTGTCCGCGTTCGGCAGACCCGGTGATGCTGCCGCCGCCGC
>CACKRE030000099.1:6504-18635 GCA_902602495.3 Ectocarpus sp. CCAP 1310/34 | reverse complement strand
CCCCCCCCCCCCCTTCTATTTTTTGCGCTGTATCCTTTGTTGCCCTCAGGTGTCCTTGACAAATCTCCAGGAGAAGCGGCTCGTCGTCTCCCGCATGGAGGTCGTGCCCCCTTCGACCTCTTCTTCTTCCTCATCCACCACCGCACCCGCAGCAAGCCCCGCTTCCCCGACCACCGCTGCCGCCGCCGCGACTCCCACGGCTTCTAGCGATGGCGGCGCCGAGGGCACGGTGACTTGGGCGACGCTGCCGAACGGACCCGTCCTGCACGACGACGATGCCGCAACGGCGGCGACGGCGGCGAGCGGGGGCAGCGGTGGTGGCGTTGTGGCTCTGCCGGGTACCGGCGACACCTACACCTGCTGCTTCACGGCCAAGGGGGAGGCGGAGCGCCCGGCCCCTCTCGGAAAACTCAGGGTCACGTGGAGACCGGACGATACGGGGGGAGGGGATGGCCCGACAACGTCCCCGGCCACCGGGGGAGGGGAGGCGGCGGTAGGAGGGGTGACGGAGTTCCCGCTTCCTGTGCTGACCGCTCGGCCGCCGGCGCTGTCGGCGAGGTTGAAGGCTCCGCCCCACGCGCGAGTAGGGGTAGAGTTTTCGATGAGGTATGAACGGCCGTTACAGTAAGGGGAAGACCAGGTCGGGTTGGGGTAAGCATGTAAGCCTGAGTCTCAACAGAAATAGGGTGGGGGGACGGGAGGCTTGAGTGGGTGGTCCGTACTTTTTTTTTCATCTGTTGTCCTTTTTTTTCTACTGTACTTGTTTTGCGAATATGGATCATCTGATGGAATGACTACGGTCACGCATGACCAGCGAACTCTAACCCGAAGCCCCCTCCCCTCGCCTTATCTTTTCATCCCGATTGTCGTCCCTTCGCTCTCGTAATTGCAACCCTTCCCGTTGCTGGACCGCGGCACCTCCCGACGAATTTGTTGAGTTGATGTCAGCTGGGAAATTTCGAATCTCACGGCGGTTTACTCTGCCATGCAACTCACCACGGAAGACGGCGGCGATTTTGTCTGGAGCGGGAAGCGTTTGTGCATGCTGCAGGTACCCGATTCAGCGTAGTTGACTGGCTCGACACAGACTAAGCAGCTTGACACGACCTGCGCAGTTTTTTTTTGTCGCAAGTGTAGGTTCTCCCACTCACGTGAACCTTCAAAACACGTACGGATGTGTGGGAAAGGACGTTCTTGTAGCTCATTCTATTCAGTTGGCTCCGGGTTTCGCACCGGCATGATACAGGGAAAATCGAGGGCCTGCGCTAATTTGCGTTGCTTCCATGCGGCAGGGCCCTTCCTGCCTCGGGCTGAACATGACCCCCTTTGGCCGTATTGAACTCGTGTTTGGCAGGTGGCGCCGATGGAGACGGTGTCCGTGGTGTACCGCTTGGTGCCCATCGTGCCGGGGCACGTGCTACTGCCCAAAGTGGCCGTCGTGCCCGAGCGGGAACAGGTGCGCCCAGTAGAGGGAGATCGGCCATGAGGGCGCTGCATCCAGCGCCCTTATTAAACAAAAAAAGAAATGATTTCTTGCTGGATGTTTGTTCTTGGCTACTTTTTTGTTCCCCTACTGCTGGGTGTATGTACGCTCTTGTTGTAGGGCAGTAGGAGTGTTCATGACGAGGAGAACCGTCCAACCTGAAGCCGGACGCGGCAGACTGCTCGATGTGCCCTAAGGATGCAGCGTTCGTGTTTGTGTGTGTGATGGCAAGTGCCACCCCTTGCTGATTGGGCCAACAAGGAACAGAGAAACACGCGGGGCGGCGGGAGCCATTTTTTGTTTCCTTTCGGAAGCACAACTACAGATGGCGGTTGGCGGCAGCAACCCTTTCACTCGGATAAGGATAAATCCGGCAGGACGGGTCTCGTGTAGGTTGCTACAGTAGCTCCTATGCTACCCTTGCTGCTTGTATGGTGCTTGGCAGCCTGAAGTTCACCCTGGCATGGCGGCTTGACAGGCGTGGTCATGCCCTATTATTATGGTCTAGTTTCAAAGAAGTGTCAGAGAGCTTAGCATGTTTCTTTACAAGGATGGGGGCATAGGTGGCTACACTCGCCTTTTGTTTTTACCTCTTTCGTTTGGCTGTAAAATGAATCATACCGCTACTCTACCGCTCGCTTTTCTATCCGGTACGACAGCCGCCACATGCACAGTGTAGTCTTATCCAACTCCAAAGCGAGCGTATGATATTCGGTCGCAGCGCCGCTGACACAAAATACTGTCTGTTCGTGTGTACCCCTCTTCCCCTTTTCACACTGTCTCCGTCCCTCCCCTCCACGCCCCTCTCTTTCTTTCTTGTCTCCGTCTCTCTCTGTCGCTGTCCTTGTCTGCCTGCCTGTCTGCCTGTCTGCCTGTCTGTCTCTCTCAATCTCCCTCGTCCGGGTGTGCAGATTAACATTATCCCGGACGTAGCGGAGGGACGGCCCCACATTTTTGTTCAGCCGTAGAGGCCGCCGTCTTCTGGAAGGGACCGTTGGCGGGAGGTGGTACTCCCGTCCGCCTGTGTTGTGAGGGGAGGGCATGGTGGTGGCAAGGGAGCGTTGTATGTTGGATGTGTGTTGTTTGCGCATTTGTTGAAAGGGTTTCCTTTTCAGCAACAACGATAGTCGTCCCCCCTGCCAGTTGACGCTAATACAATCACTGGTTTGCGTTGCACGCAACGTGTCGCTGCCTAGGTTTTGCTCGTTCTCTTCCTTCGTTCTCTTTTCTCAAGCCAACATACCGGCCGGTATTTACGTAGTCTATTCTCTGTTACAGCCCGTTGACTTCCTGTTGTCTGCATCGCCGTGTTCTTTGTTTTGTCACATGCTTGTCGGTCTCTCGTTGTTCTCGTTTGATCTGCTCGCCGAAGACTCCCCGTACGTCTGATGTCCCGATGGTTGTGTTTGGTCGGCTGAGATGCCGCAGTAGGTATCGTTGCTCTTGTATCGTCAGCTACAAATTATCAACTCTGTCCAATCTCGACAATTGCGGATACGAGTTCGGTGGGCGCTGCCTGTTTTGAGCGTACGCTTGCTTGGTTCGGAATGAACGTCTAACTGGTTAATTGGAGTCCACAATGTACCATCACAGACGGCGTCCTGAACTATGTACATGTATTTCAATGGCAAGCCCGCTACAGGCTCCACGTGGCGTCCTTTTTTCGTGAACGAAGCAGTTATCTTATCCACGAACCGCTGGCTCCATGCAGCTTGCTGCTGTCCGCCGTAAACCCGGTGCTCTTCACGGGTATCCACGTTACAGCCTTCAATCGCTGTCTGACAAGACTGCGGGCGCCTTTTCTCTTTGCAGAAAGACTCAAGCGAAAAAGCTGCAATGTTATTGGTCAGTCAGTTTGCACACGAAGCACAAACTCAACCACCACGTTCAACTTGGATGCACTCTATGCACGGGAGAAGCAACGCTCGTTACACTTTGACGGGTGGCCTATATTGTAGTACGCACCCTGCTCTGCTTCCAATTGAGAGAAATCGCCATTCTTTGATCGTCCGACACGAAAGGAGGAGAAAAACGCAGAGGTTTGAGAGGGGCGAAGTTGTGGGTCAGACAGACCTTCTTGTCCCACACTCTCGCGCTCTCTCCCTCCCGTTGAGTTGTTCTCGGCCTCTGCCATGGAACTGCTTGCCCGCTCAATAGTCTTTTTTTCGTCCACCCGAACCCCGTACCACTCACGCCTTCATGATGAATGCCTTGTAGAACACCTATAACGGGAGGTAATGGGATTATTGAGTTGCACCCCACGATGCCCCCTCGGCCAGCCGCGGACGTTCACGTTTTGTCTTGGTGCAGTGCAGTTGTGTCGTTATGTCGCTGTAAGACGGCACCCTGGAACTCTCTACAGGCTGTGCTTGTAGTTGCCAGGGCCCATCATTCTACCGAAGGAACAGATGGCCTGGCAGCCCAGGTAGCAGGAACACTGACCGCGGAGCTTCCCCGCAAGATTTGTTCTCGATCACGCACAAAAACATATACTTAAGCAGCAGACAAGCTGCAGCAGCTGCAGCACGCAGCAGCGGCGATCGAGGAAAATGGACCCTCCTCGGCATGGAGACTCCAGCAGCAGCAGGCTGGAGTCGAGATATCTCCTCGTTCTACCGGTGTTGTTCTATGAGTTCCTGGCGCTGGCGCTGATTAGAGGTTTGTTGCCCACGCTGATGCTGGACTTCTGGGGCAAGTGGACGTACACCGTGATCGGCGTGATCGACACGGGCAAGGGGTGAGACCGGCATTAGCAACAACAGCGGTGGCACATTTGAGGGGAATGCGTTGGTGTGTGATTGCGTGTGTTGACTCTTTTGAGCGTGCGTCGTCTCTCGTCGATGTAGAGGTCTGACAGAATTGTATCTACATAGAAGTACGGTCCTTGGCTCTGTTGGAGAAACTCCGCCTTATCGAGTTCCGCGTACAGTGTACGGGGAAGCACATACCTACATGTGCCTCATATCTACGGTACTCACGACGTGGGCCGCTCGCTCTGGTTTCTAAGCCGACATCTGGTGGTTGGTGCGATGCTGCACTTCTTATTGTAGTTCGACAGCAGTGTGCAGTGTATGCCTTGGAAACAACCAATAAATCCACTTTTCGGAAACATGCTCCCTATGTCGCGTAGTCTACGGTATATATTAAAGAGAAATAAATACACGCACAGAAAGACTACCCATTCGAGATATCACCACAGTCGAACGGGATGTGGTGGAGTCTTTTCAGTAAGTGGAGGAAAACCGGCTGGGTACTGGACTTAATTATTTCGAGTCTTCATAATATATTATTGTACTCCGTATGCATCTGCTTGTTGCGAATGAAACTACAGCAGTAGACTAGTCACTCCCCCCCGGCAGTCGCTGAAGAACCCTCCTGCGCGCTCCCCCCCTGGTTGCTAGTGTGTGCATTTCGTGAATATGCTTTGGTTGGTGATTGTCATGCGCTGCCGCAGGTTGCTGGCGTTCGTAGCGTGCCCCATGTTCGGGAGGCTCAGCGACGTGATCGGTCGAAAGAAGTGCCTCTTCGTGACGGTGCTGGGAACGGCCTCCCCGGTGATAGCGCTCTGCATCTCCAACAACCTCTGGATCTTTGCCGGGGCCGCGGCCTTTTCCGGTACGCTCAAGCGAGCAGCAGCAGCAGTAGCAGCAACAGAACGGTGTAGCTCGGCGAGAGGCCTAACTTGAATGATCCTCTTGCACCGCCATGACCTGTTTGAACCGGCTGTTCAAAGTTGTACCTCCGTGTTGCGTGCGTCTGGTTGGTGTAGTCCGAGATAGAATGGACGCCTGTTGTTCTACGGCTAGCAGCATCAACTGCACATTCCTGAGGCCCCCAATTGTCGCGTCGGTCTTTTTATGGAGCGGTTTTCCGGGAAAGGAGACATGTTTCAACAGACAAGGAGCGACGTTATTAGAAGCCTCAATCAAACCATTGGACTAAATAGTCAGCGCTGACTAGTATAGATCAACCGTGTGAGCAAACTACTGTTAATGGTTTGATTTCGGCTTCTTCCTTAAAAACCACCGCCAGATCTGTCCCTCGTGAATTTGTAGACCAATCGCAGCACTTGGTTGGGCGCGACAAGCGGCGTACGAGCCCGCACACACGAAACGTTCCGCGCTGTTCTCCCTCCCTGCACACACTGCCTCTCGTGCGCCGCTTTGATGCCTGCGATTGTGTGGTTTTGCTCTCTTGTCACAAACCATCTCATGTATGGCAACGGCTAGCTCCGTCGTTGATTTTTTCGTTTGCCCTTGTATCGTGTTTTCGCCGTCGTCGCACGTGTGCACCCAGGATGCTTCGCCGCGACGTTTCCGCTGGTGTTCTCCTACATCGGAGACCTCGTGCCCCCCCAGCGAAGAGCACCCGCGTACGGCCTGGCTCTGGCGACGTTCGGCCTGTCATTCTCCCTGGGGTAAGCAGTAAGGAGTCGTGCCTTGGACGACCGTTTTGCTTTTGGTTATCCTACCACCGACACGAGTTCGATGGGGTGTTGTTTAGCACCGACGCGTGTGTTTTAAGTGATGGTGGGTCACTTGGTTCTCTACCGACCAGGTATACGCAACAACGACACACTCGTGTCACAAGGTCACCCTGCTGCGTGCCATAACCCTCGCATGCGGCAGGCGGGATTGGTAGCAGTTGCTGTCGCGTCGCCTGTAGGAGGCGCGCCGAGACCGCAACCAGCCTTTGACCCTTGGCAGAAAAGTTGCCCCCCCCTCCCCTTGAAACCTTGCAGAGCGCAAAAACAACACGACTGTAACCAACAAGCAACGCCCCCCCCAAACGGTTGTCGCAGGCCGGCCATGGGGGCGTACATCGCTCTCCATCACGGAAACGGAGCCGTCTTCCTGTGCTCCGTCCTACTCATCGGCATCGACCTTGTTTTCATCGCCGTTTACCTGCCGGAGTCGCTAGGGGCGGGGGAAGAGCTGGAGTTTGAGGGGGCGGGGGGGGAGGAGGCGGGGGGCGGGTTAAGGAAGGAGTTGCAGCGTTCGAGAACAGCGTCGTACGGCGGCGGGGACGCGTTGGGCGCGTTCCAGGTGAAGTGGCGGGGGACGGCTGCGCTTATGGTGTGTTGCATGGAAGGAGTTTGTGGTAATCGATAAACTGCTCACTGGGTGAGACGAAGCTCACGCAAAGGCATCGTAGTCAAAACCTTGAGCTCCTCTCACGCGGTAGGGCGGGGGAGTACTCATAGTTCTGCATGCTGTAGTCGTTAGACCATTGACCTCGCATCCCTACAAAGCCGGGACGGAGCACGCCGGGTTCTCACCGGACCAGGCTCTCACGTCACCAAGCGCGAAGCGACGTGAGGTATTCGGCGAGTCGCATGAAGGGCGCGCTGCATCCTGCTAAGGGTGTTCGGCATCTTGTGCTTACTTCCTTGCGTACGGATGTACGGATCAGCTGCGCATGACTTAATGTATTTGCTTTCACTTCCAGAGACAGTTGTAAGCACTGTGTAACTGCCTCGAGGGTGCTTGACCATTTTAACACAACGTGGTGCGATCATCCCCCTTGCGCGGAGTGAGGGTTCTCGACCCCGCACAGCATGATCTACTCGACCACCATAATGGTTACCGCCAAAAAAAAAACGGAGGTAAAAAAAAAACGGTAACCTGGTTGCCGAGTTGGCTTGTTTTACAACGTCGTTGCCAAGCGACGAAAACCCCATCCCGTAGCAAACACCGAGGGGGGGCGGCTTGTTTTACAACGTCGTTGCCAAGCGACGAAAACCCCATCCCGTAGCAAACACCGAGGGGGGGCGGCTTGTTTTACAACGTCGTTGCCAAGCGACGAAAACCCAATCCCGATGGTAAACACCTGTAGGGGAGGGTTTCAAAAGCGATAAAACCTGACGTGTTCTTGGCAACGGGAGAAATCTGGCCCGCAAGTATTCGCCAGATGGGCTCGACTGTCATTGTTGTTGTACTTTTGGTTTGGCAACGAGAAGGAGCGTGTCGGCCGTCTCCTCGAAAAGGGCGCATCTTACGTACTCACAACACAAGTATTGTCTTGGGCGGGACTAGTCAAGCTCTGGGTTGCAAGCGGGTCACTCACTATCCGTGTATTCCGGCCAGATGCTCGCCCTCCTGGTGCCCTTTCCGACCCCCCTCACATTCGCCTTTAAGCTCGACTGTACATCAACGGATTTCATACTCGTTGAACCTGTAGCTTCGTGTGCTGCCCTTGCTGAAGTTTCCCGTGTGCATCTCCGTCCTGACCTCGCCCCGCTGCTTGCGTGCTCAGTGGAACCCTCTGGCGTCTCTAAAAGCCTTCTCGGGAAACCCTCTCCTCAAGACGACAGCCAAGATAACGCTTCTCTACTACACTAGCGTGTGGGCGGTCGTGTCCACCCTGATGGTTTACGTCGCGAGACAGTTTCAGTTTGGGCCGGTCAAGGTGAGCAATTCGGCGCCAAGTTCCCTCTCTCTCTTCGTCACAAGAACAACCGCCAAGCACTCAGCGAGCGTCACACAAAAATGTCCGAAAGCCCTTCGGCGAGTGTGTTCGTTTGCGCGAAGCTAGCTTTCGTCAAAAGCCTCAAAGCAAAGAGACTAGGCAGTAGGCCCTGGTTTTCACGCCGACAAGAACAGCCTGGCGACCGTCCCTCGATGCTCAGACGACACAAGCGAGAGAGCCTTGTAACGGTTTTGGTTCTCCGTGTGTAGCCGTGCCGTTCAAATACGTCGATCTGCGTTCTGCTTGTGCTCGTTTCATTCGCTTGGCGGCGGCGCCTGCGCCGGCGGCATCCCAGATCGGGCAACTGCTGAGCGCGTTCGGCGTGTGCACCATGTTCGCGGAGGGCGTGCTGGTGAGATGGATGGTGCCGAAGCTCGGGGAGAAGCTCACCCTCCAGATCGGGCTCCTCGGCTTCGCGGCGCAGTGCGTGCTGCTGGGCCTGGCGCACTCGGAGTGGATGGTTTTCTTGAGCATGGGCGGGTGAGAGATCCAGCAAATACTTGTCGCTGGCTGTTTCTGTCGTCCCTCGACCGAACCTCGTGTATCGTGTATTGTATGTCCTCGAAGCGATTGTGTTTCCCCCTAGGAGGGAGCGCGTTGCGTTGCGGGGTGCCACAAGCCGAAGACTACCACAACAGCTGAATAAGCACCAAAGGGCACACCCAAGTCGTGCCACCCACCCAGAACATATAGAACTATTGTTTTCGTCGCGTGGTGGTTCATGCCAAACCCGCGCCCGGATTATTTCTGCTGTTGGCACCGTGAGCCATTGTAGCAGCTACCGTCGCTACTTTCGAGGGTGGAGGGGGGTGGAACCTTGTGATTGGAACCTCCTTTCTCCATGTGGTGAATGCGGGTAGTTGCTGATGTGTGCGGGGTCATTGCGGAGCGACTCCTGGGTCCAGCGCGCGCGTCTATCTTTTTTTGTCTCAAACGTCGAATTCGACGTCCGACTCTCGTGAGTCTTGAACCCTTCGTTTTTTCTGTTCGTTGGGCAGCAATCGCCCCCGCTCGTGCTGCGCGGTGGACGATGAGGCGCACTAGCCATCGCGTGATCCAAGTATCGATCACATCGCATATCATGGCGTGATCTATCCACCGCATCGCAAGACTTCTAATAATACATACTACTGCTGATTGTAGTGTCGTGTTGAATTTCGACGGAGGACGTTTCCTTGAGCGCCCCCCCCCCCTCCCCCCCCACGCGTGTGGTCCTCCACTTGGCTGTCTATCTGTCTGTCTGTCTGTCTGTCGTTGCTTGTCTGGAAAAGGTCGTTGCTAAGCAACCTAGTCTACCCGTCCATCTCGAGCCTCATCTCCCGGTCGGTGGCCACCTCCAAGCAGGGGGAGGTCCTCGGGGCGATCAACGGGGTCCGCGCGCTCACGGAGGGCTTCGGCCCCCTGCTGTTCTCGTGCCTGTTCTGGTACACGGAGGACACCCTCCTGCCCGGGTGCCCCTACCTGATCGCCGCGGTGGTGTGCCTCGCGGCGCTGCTGCTCTCGTACGAGATACCGGACGCGATCGACGACGACGACTCGGGGCTGCTGCTGGGCACCTTTGGGAAAGACTTGCCGGAGGGGGGGGAGGGGGCGGAGGAGATGGTGGCGCTCTTGGCGTCGGACGGAGATTCCAGTGACGATGGTGGAGGTGGCCGTGAGGAGAGGGAGGGGGCACCGAGAGGGGGCGGTGCAGCATCGAAGCGACAGGAGTTGTGAAATCGGCTCTTGTTGGTGTGGTATGTAGTCGCGTGATCTGCGGTGGTTGGGAAGAGGGTATAATCTGGGGCGCTGCTGACGTCGGCGGTGCAGTTTTTCAGCTTTCTTTGTTACGGTCGAATGTACACGCGCAAGGCAATCTATTGCACACCAGCCAGCAGCGACAGCAGCAGCGGTTTCGTTGATTCTCGATCTCCCTATTGCTGCTGTTTGGTCTACATTCTTGTGTGTAGCCTGCGTCCATATGATCTCATTCGATGCTTGTTCCAGGTCCTACATAGTTCACAGTTTGTCTCCCATCATCATTTTGACGACTCATTGAAGAATTGCCTGTGTTTCATCACAACTGCCAGGCGCGACGCCATGTATTCTACTGGAGTATTTTTTAGTCCCCGAGCGATGCAAGCACCAGTCCAGGCTAACAACAGCGAAACGTGTGCCTGATGTTGTGGCAACGTGCATGTTCTTCGCCTGGCATTCGCCGCCGTCCCCTACTAGCCGACGAAAATCGCACGCTCGTCTGCTCTAAAGCTGTGGTGTACCAAAGCGCACACACTCGCGATCCAAACGAACGCCTGCCCATCCGCACGCACAAACGCGAGCGGAAGGGGAAAACGGCAATGCACGCATCGTAAGCAATCAACGGAGATTGTGGGGTTTTGCCGTGTTGAGTACCCCTACACGTGGTTGCAAAGGCTGACGTCGCAGACGTTCGTTACCTCCAGTGCTAGCGCACTGCAGCGGCAGAATAGGCGCACTTGTTGTTGGTGCTGAGTAGATGGGCGCATGCGGCCAACGACGACGCGTAGACAACAATCGACGAAGAAAGCAGAGCATGACCACCTCAGATCATCAGTAGACCGAGAATGCAGAGAGAGAGAGAGGATGGCATGGGACACTTACTTCATGGACATCACGGAACCACATAAACCCAGCAACAGCCAATCCCAAGTGTTCATAAGACGGTACTGGTAAGCTGACAAGCATCGATGGCAAAGATTTCTGCAACACCATGCTCTCGAGCCTCCTAGGGTGCTCATTACGATTCTGGAAGCATGCAACAGAACACAGCTTGAATATCTAACCTTGCATCGATTCACGCATGCATGCATGTTTGGATTTGCCTACTACGGTTGGTCTACGCCAGGAAGACAAGCCATGAGGGCTTTGGTTTTAATCTAGGAGCTAGGTCAACCCTTTCCTAATACTTGCGGCAGTTTGGGCATGCCCTGCTCGTCCGTCGAGCGTTTTCATGTCGCCCGCTAGTGGGTAAATATATGTGTCCGTTTCATCGTGCCTCACAGATCGATCGGTTCCTGCCAGCCGGTGAAACCTTCACATCTCTGCAAGTCGGGTACTTAACGATGTATGGTTCTGGCCGCCGAAACTCTACCGTCGCAGGACAGCTGCACCCAGAAATTGCTGGAAGCCAGATTCGTGAAATCGATGTCTCTAAGATTGCGGCGGAATATTGACATGCCAAGCTGAACCGCGGTATTGTGGGGTTCACGTCGCTTGGCGAGGATTCGTTCGGCCATTGAGTGTGGCTCGGGACGGTTTAACGGCCATGGTTGCCGCGAATACGTGTACAGTTAATTAAGGTGTGATGCGTCACGAGTCCTTGATGGAGAGCCCTGGCTCTTGCCCCGCTCGCAATACTTTTCCGGAAGGCAACGTGTGCCGCAGCCACACCTCCATTGGCCCCACCGTCAGGACAACGCCCGCAACAAAATCTGCTTCGTGCATACGCAGAGGGGCCGATAGGGGCGGGGGAGGGAGGGAGGGGGCAGGCCATCCGGCGGGGGCGCGTCAGCTAGGAATATTTGAAAGGGGCGCTTATCTCTCTAGTACGGGTATTGCATATCCCGGCATGGCCCATACGAGGAGGGAAGCGCTTGCGATGAGACATCATTGATCGTTCAGTAGGATGCTCGCAGCGGCGGTATTCCGTCGGAGAGTGCCCTAGAAAGCCCATACATATTTAGCTCCTACCCTGGCATCTCTGCTTTCATTCGAAGTATCAATTTCCCTCGCAAGTCGATATGGTGCTGCAAAGAGGAAATTAATAATCGTCACTTCGTGACTGCGGTCAAAGCCCTCAGAGTCCACATGCGTTGAAAATGATTTGATTCGACATCCAACACATCGGACACAGTTCCCGAAAACGCAACACACCTACACGCGTGCTACGTCGAGGAATATCCGCCCACGAGTAACACGCCACACAGAACCCAGTCCCCCTCCCCACAATCAACCACCTTCATATGGTACACACCGGTCGCACTCCAAGCACTCACACAACGCGAACACGCGAGCACGTAATTCCATCCCGTCATTCGTGAGGTCAGTGTACCCGGGCATCAACAAGGGGAAGATCCACCAGGTCAGGTGGCCGAGAAGGCGCTGCATGTGCACCGAGTATCCCATTGCCACGTGTCGTAGCATCCAGACCCTAAAGTTGGTT
>CACKRE030000098.1:1639-35937 GCA_902602495.3 Ectocarpus sp. CCAP 1310/34 | reverse complement strand
TGCCCCCCGGATCCCCCCCCATTGCCCCCGCCGCGCCGGCCCATGCCGGACGCGGCGAGAGCGAGGTCCACCACGCACCTCTCCCCCTTACTCCTCTCGCGCTCCATTTCCCCGTGGGCGTCCCTCACCACAGTCTCGAGGGTACGCAACGTCAGGACATCGTGGGCAAGCAGTATTCCTTTTTGCACGACATACGAAGGGGGAAGGCCACCAGCAATGTCTTTGTTGGCATCTGTTTCATCCTTAGTCATGCCTACAGACGCTAGACGCAAGCGAAGGGCTTCTGCCCGGGCAATATAGTCCTGTGGACTCTCAGACGCTTTCATCTCCAACTCCTTCCAGTCCTGCTCCAACCTCGACTTTTCTGACTGTTTCTTCTTCTGATAGAACTCTGTCACTATTTTCTAGCCTTTTTGTGGACTCTCACACGCCAGAATCAAGCTCTGAATCGGGGGGGACAAAACGTTGCTGATGAGAATATTCCATAGCGTGAAAGACTTGTCTACCGCATCATTGCCAAAAAGTCTCCGAAGCTCTGCTACATTCACACCCCTCTTTCCGACCTTGACCTCGACCTCCAGTTCCAACGCATCATGCACACCCTCCTCCTGAAAATCTGAAATCATCTTACTACAAAAGATATCAAACATAATATTCAAGTCCTGCTCATTCTTCACGCTGCCAAGCCAAGTTTCTATTTCTGAGCCAGGATTGACACGTAACGTGCCTGAGCGGGCAAAGTCCTGTTGTTCAGCAAAGGCCTCAGCTGTCGCCTTAGCTGCTTGCGCCACGATGTGTGCGACGCTGCTGGGGTCGTTGAAGGTGGCTGGTTTGCCTTGGCTGGAGGGTGATGGCTGGTTGCCAGTAGGTGGGGCTAGGTTGACGGCTGGTGATTGGGCGTGGGTGACTTCACCCTCGTTGATCCTGTTGGCTTCAAGTTCGGCTTGTACTAGATGCTGGACGATCTCCTGCACTTTTTGTTGTAGTGCTTCCCCGCTAAGGGCGGAGAGGTCGATGCCCTCCATGGTGTCTGTTGTTGTGGGAGTCTACCGATTGCGCGTGATTTCACAACCCCCGGAAGGCTACGCCCGCGCGCAGATACCGTGATATCGGCACACTAGTGTGACAGGTTAACCTAGTACACTACGCGGGGTGCAGCAAGCCCGTCCTGGGTGATACTTGGGGCACTGGGTACTCGGCCGTGTTAGGCCGAGAGTGAGAGATTGAGAGAGAGTTGAAGAGAGAGTGGGAGAAGGAAACTTGATTGGAGAGAGACGGCGGTAGCGGTGGAACGAGATAAGGAAGAAAGAAGTGCGCAACACGCACGCAAGCCTCATCGTTCCAACCGCGCCAAAAGGGTCCCCGTGACTGCACCGGTGGTACCCTACAACACACGAAATTCGCAACACGTATCTCCTTGGGATCCTCACGACCAGATACTGCTGCGAGTATATCTAACATCTAGCGAGGGCCAACCCATCTAGGACTTGGGCACGGCTCTCGCATGAGCGAGCGAAACATACTGTCTACATGTAGACGACGAGACGACTTCCATCACAAGGAACTCCCTAATAGCAGCGCTCCTCGTATGTGAAGAAATGATATCGCGAGAGCTTCCAAAGCTCACATCAATACCCTTCACCCTCCTAACACCCAGTCCCTCCGCCAAAACCAAACGTCGCACAGGTGTTTGACAGCTATTGGTCTAGGAGCTACAGTGCCTTCACAGAACTTGAGCTCCTTACCAGAGAAAGACTGACTTGGGTGCAGGAAAGAAAGACACATTGGGACAATTTTCATTCCGAAGCCAAGAAGGCAAATTCTTGCATTACCAGGCGATGTACAGTTTTACGACCTGGGGGACACGCGCCTTGGGTAATGGTGTACAACATGTCAGAGCCCGAGGAGAGGCATCCACATCATATCAGACAGCGCACTCCCTCAGCCAAGCATGATCGACCAAGAGTTCCCACGTGCGTTTCACACTGCTGAACCTTTAGCAGCAGCAGGTGCGAGAAAGAGCCATATGAGTGCTCTGTCCCCAAGGTGTCCCATCTGTGGGCTTCCAGTACATTCTAGGAGGGGTAATGTGGTACATGGGAAAATGCTGCAAACGAGCAGGTGCCTATGCGCATCTTCCACGTCCAGGTGTGCTCCATCACAACTGAGCGCGTTCCACCGCCAATGCCGGATTCTTCACTCTGGAATGCTGGAACACTAGCTACAATAGCTGCCACGAGGTGACCAACTGGACCACCGGGGGGAACGCCACCTGCTTCACCGTTGACCGTATTCTCCGGGCCAAGACAAGGGTCAACCCACGAGAGCACAAACAGCCTTACCTGTGAGCTCGTTGTCATTGAGCAAAAGTTCGTCCAGGTTGAGTAGCCCCCCAAGCTCCTCCCGGATGGAACCTGCACAAACGCCCGACAGTATTCGTACACCATCGCATCCGCACCATGCGGTGTGTTGAGTGATACGCGCTTCCTTCTGCCGGCAAACAGAACACCGGTCGATTCTGTGCGCAAAAACCACAAATGTATAACTGATGCCATGACATTGAAACACAAGTAGTAGATGGCTGCGCGGAAATTACCTAGTTACGGGACTCCATGTCTAGCGAGGGCCGCCCTTCCAAGTCTAGTACTCTGCCGTCGCATCAACGAGCGAAACATGCTGTCCAGACGGCGAAACGACTATAATCACCAGGTACCCCTCAAAGCAGCGCTCCTCGTTTGTGCGGGAACATTGCGCACAGATCTTCCGAAGTTCAAACTAATGGCATCCCAGCTACATCGTCAGGTGGTGGAAAGGGAGCCCATAGAAGTACGGCTCAAAACAGACGTCTCCATTTCTGGAGGGACAGTGGGAAGGTGAATTCCCTCTCTGCTGACCTTGGTCGGGAACATACGTGCCACATCAACACCAAACCGTTGCTAGTAGCTTCAGAAAGTGCCGGTGGTGATAGTCTACATCGTAACCGACTTCATTCCAAAAAGCGCGAGAAGTCACCTGTCAAGCCATTCCCGTCACGGTATAGTGTCCGCAGCGTCACAAGCCTCCCGAGTTCCGCCGGTATTACTCCTGTGAGACCGAACAGCCGATTCATTTAGCAATGAGCATTTACGACGACCGACGTGCGTCAGGGAAAACCGTCATGCGTAGGCGATGAATGCAACCGGTAGACACCTTCATGATGCGCGTGCAATGACATGTTGTTGTGCATCATCCGCATGCAGCAGAGGGAGAGGCGAAACGTAAGTGTGATTCATCATTCCATCTATTCCGGGCGTCAGTCCGCATGAATCCATGAGGCACGAACCTCCTGCAAGATCGAACAGCATATTTATTTGGCAAACATAATGAATAAAAAAAAAGTTTACGATGACCCACGTGCGACAGGGAAATCTTCATTACCAGGCGATGAACGGGCAACCAGAAGACACCTTCATTTCGCCAGTCCCATGGTGTGCATCATGCCCACGCAGCGGAGGGAGGGGCGAAACGCAGGTGTGATTCATCGTCTCGTCTACTGCGCGCGTTAGTCCACATGAATGCATGTCACAGGACGGCGACCATTCTATTAATACTATTTCGGATTGCCTTGGTTTTGTAGTTTGTGTGGCCTACGGGGGACACCTTCCCCGTACCACACGAGTACAAAGCCTCCGCAACATTGATCCTCTCTCTGCCACTAGATAATCTCTCAATATCTCCCCCCGAATACCATATCTCTCCGAATACCGGACTGAGGCGCTGTGAGACCGTTCTCTTGTTGTGATCCCGGAAACTCGAACCAAGGCATCGGAACCATCACGCCTCCAGGGCGGCACAACAGCAACGCAAAACGCATTCGCACATGTACAATGTGTTCCGAGTGCTGTCATGGGGTGTTCCGGTCTTGGGCGCCCAACTCATATCGTGTCATGAAGTGCTCGGTGCAGTTCCGCAACTAATGAGTGTCAAGCCGCTTCTTCCACTTCCAGGTGTGCTCCGTCACGACTGAGTGCGTTCCATCGCCAATAACAACATATTGGTGAAATTGAGAGCGAAGCATGACATTGAGAGTAAGTTTTCGAATTGGAAAGTGCTGTTTGAGAGTGTTCGATATACGGGCGACACTGAAACAGACAAGATTTGACCGGAATGGGAAGCGCAAGATTATATGTGGTCGATTTGTAGACATTACTGTGTCGAGGCGGAGAAGCCAAAATCTGGGCTTGTAGCGGCCGGTTCAAGTTTGCTATCGGAGTAGTAGCCAACAATTTCCCTCCTTTTCAAGGTGCTTTCCAAGGTGAAACTCTCTCCACCATGTATCGACCAAAATCTCATGCACCTGTATCTGGCCATCAGAAGAAGATTGGTTGTGGCCCATCGCACTGCCAGACTTTGCAAAGCTGCGCTGAGTCCGCTGTGCAGCTGCAGCTGCATTCGGTAACGTGTGTGTGTTTTCATTAGTTAGTGCGTAGGTCAGGTAAGAGGCACAAAAAAATTTCAGTCCTTGGTGTACTCTTCTAGGGCTTACGAGACCAACCTACATCACCTTCGCGGTAACACAGAGAGAGACAGACGGATGGGCAACCACAATGAATGCCCTAGCCCTCTGTAGCACGAAGCCTTTGGCTTGTTCAACTGGGGGAGCCTACCTCTCCCGCGCTACTGCCCCCTTCTTCCCCGGCCCCCTGATCTACCTCTGGTACTGGATATTGGAAAAACAGTTCTTCCCCCTGCTTAATATCGCGACTAGTAGTACAAACTATTCCGTTGCCATCTTTCAACGAAGATCTTACGGTTTCCTTCAACGGCGGGTTGGTGGTCAACGGAGCAGTCCTGGTCACGTTCGCCCTACCACTGTCCGGAAACGACAAGTTCATGTAGTACATGAACGACATGGCACTGGCTTTCAACCACAAGGTGGAGTCATCGGACGCGACTTCCTCTGGCTCCAAATAACCACTAAAATCTGAAGCATCTAGCAGAGGATGCCGGGGTACTCCATCATCAAGCATCATCCCGAAGGCTCCCTCCGGAGTGTGAACCTCGAAATCACCCATCAAAGGCATCGGCATTGCCTCATCCTTGGGCACGTTCTCATGTGGGCTGTGCAACGCAGGTTCTCTATCCGATGGAATGACGGCGGACGGACTCTACAACAGTAGGATGGAGGAGTTGGCAGAGAGCGTAGTAGAGTTGAGCAGATCTACGCCAGTACCATTCGGCTGGGGCTCCGAATGTGACATGTACACTCTTGACAACCAGGAACCGGCCTCGGACTGCAATGGATCGCAGCAGACGCCCAGTGGCGCGGCGGGCGCAACCAGCCCGGCCGGCGCGGGTTCGGTATCGGGGCGGGGAACAGGCTCACGTGCGCGGAAGAGGGTAGATGGGCCTGTTTTCCATGTCGAGGTTGGGGAATTCGTTGCGCTGCCGACACCCCCTGGGACGGCGTCAGTCTTGGTAGGCAAGGTCTAGTCCGTGGAGAAATGTGACGAGGGGGACGAGTTAGAGTTGCGATGGTACATGCCGGTTCAAGTCAGAAGTGACCTTCGCTCCGACTACGGTAAGGGAGCGTGGACGCCTGAGTTCATTGTGGAATCTGGGAAGAGGGTACCTTCCGTGGGAGGGGGGAACGTACGGTCTGTCTGCGCGAAAATCGCGAGCCTTACCGCTCAGGGCAAGTTACCAAGCCATGTATGGAAATCCGTTATTATGGGTACGTTGCCGATGGAAGAGCAAAGCGAGGGCACAGATGAGGGTCAGGGAGGAAGAACGGATGGTCAGAGAGGATCTACGGAGAGTGTACGAAGTACGGGGGGTGAGGGAGGAACGGGGGGTGAGGGAGGAACGGGGGGTGAGGGAGGAAGCACACAGGGTTGGGGAGGAAGCGCGTCTTCTAGTGCCTCGTTAGGGATGCAGCAGCCTCCCACACCATTGGAGGCGCAACAACCGCAGTCGCCTCAACGACCAGAACCACTTGCTAACGAATCGGGCGGGGGGATGTCTTCGTCTAGTTCGCAGGATTCGGTGGTGCCGTCGTCAGTGAACGATGTCGCAAGAGAAGGCAGGGTACGGTTGACGGCAGCGGCGTTTAGACCACGCCGGAAGTAAGGCCCACTAACGAAGTCGATAGACACCTACAATATCGTCGTGTACCCTTGCTTGTAATAACCATTCGCGTGAGGTACACCACCTACTACCTAGGCGAACCATGCCTTGATTGACTTCTACCGCGCTCGCAATCAATCGCGGCACAATCAATCTTTTTTGCAACGGGCTCCTGGTGGCACTTCTTCATCACGCCTTTGCTGCGGTCAATTCATGGTGGAGAGTGTTTCACCTCGGATATGAGGGAAATTGGCAAGTCCGTTAGCAAACTTCAACTGGCCGGTACAAGTCTGGATTTTGGCTTCTCCGCCTCGAAACAGTATTATTGTCAACAAATCGACCACACATGATCCTGCGCTTCCCATTCCGGTCAAATCTTGTCTGTTACAGTGTCGCCCGTATATCGAACACTCTCAAACAGCACTTTCCAATTCGAAAACTCACTCTCAATTTCATGTTTCGCTCTCAATTTCACCCTTATGTTGTTCAATGCCGGGTTCTGCACTCTCGAAATACTCGGGCATTAGCTGTCAACAGGTATTCGAGGTCACCAAATGGACCACCGGCGGGACAGCCACCTGATCCTGCGTCGTGCAACGTTTCTGGGCCACACAACACTGATGAACCCACGGGAGCACAAATCACCTTACCTGAGAGCTCGTCGAGTTGGAGCTAAAGGTGCTCCAGGTTGAGCAAGCAGCCCCCCCAGCTTCTTCGGGATAGGACCTGCACAAAACGTCGGTACATGAACACCATCGCGCGCACGATGTACTGTGCTGAATGAAACGTGCTTGATTCTGCCCGCCAACACAACACTGGTCGCGTGTTTGCGCAAAACCACAAATGCATAACTGATGCCATGACATTCTAACACCATCGGATGTCTGTGTGAAAACAACCCCAAAGGACCTGGGAACCCTCACGTCGACCACCCGATAGAAACTGCTGTCAGAGAATACGATACAACATGTGTGACAGTACTCCAAGTCTAGCGAGGGCCGCCCCTCGCAGGGCTTGTACACGGGCCTCGTATTAGCGAGCGGAACATGCTGTCGAGACCACAGACGACAACATCATCACAAGTTAATCCTTCGAATCAGCGCTCCTCGAACGTAGAGAAATGGTATCGAGCGAGCTTCCAAAGCTCATACCAATGGAATCCCAGCTACGTTGCAAGCTGGCAGAAAGAGAGCACTCAAGGAACATGGCTCAAATCTGAGATAATCTCCATGTCTGCAAGGAAAATGACGAGGTGGATTCCCTCTCCGCTGACCTTGGTCGGGAACATTCATGCCACAACAAAACCAAACTGTTGCCCGCTACACCTAGAACCTTCAGGAGGTCCCGGCATCGAAGATCTACGTGGTAACCGATTTTACTCCAATCAGAGCGGGAAGTCACCTGTCAAGCTATTCCCGTCAAGGTACAGTATCCGCAGCTTCACGAGCCTCCCAAGTTCTTTCGGTATCACTCCTGTAAGACCGAACAGCACATTCATTTGGCAAATGGGATGAAACAACAGTAATGCCACCACGAGACACCTCATTTCCAGGCAAACCGTCACATGGTGTCCATTATGCGCATGCAGCGGACGGAGAGGCGAAACGTACGTGTGATTTACCGTCCCATCTATTCCGGGCGTCACTTCACATGAACGCTTAACGCATGAACCGGGAATACACAGGACGACACCAAGAATGGACCTGAGCCTGCATTTTGGACTGTGTTGTTCTGTTTTCGGATCGCCTTGATTAGTTTCTGTGGCCTACGGTGGGAGACGTCCTCCGTATCACACGAGTACAAAGCCTCCGTGGTATGTGATGTGTCTCTCTATAACGCAATATATCCCTCAGACTACCAGAGAGAGAACGCTGTAAGACCTTTCTCTCTTTCGGAGCCCAGAAAATCGAACCAAGGCATCCGTACCATCACGCCTCCAGTGCTGCACAACAAGAAAACGAACGCATCCGTAGAGCCGGGGGGTGTTCCGAAATATTCCGTTGATACTAGACTCCAGTTTTTTCGGCCCTCGACAACAAATTCATATTACCCTTCATGCAGTGTAAGGGAAACTGCTGCAAATGAGCAGGTGCTTTCCGCATCTTGAACGTCCAGGTGTGCTCCTTCACGACACAGCGTGCTCTACCGCTGCTGGATTTTCACTCTCGAAATACTGGAACACTAGCTGCCAGCGGACGTACGAGGTCACCAGCTGGACCATCGGCGGGGAAGCCACCTGGTTCTCACCGTCGACCGTATTTCCAGTGCCACCCGAAGGTCAACCCACGGGAGCACAAACAAGCTTACCTATGAGCTTCTTGTCATTGAGCAACGTTTCCTCTAGGTTGAGTAGCCCCCCAAGCTCCTCCGCGATGGAAGCGATGGAACCTGCACAAACATCCGACACCAGACGAACGACATCGCATTTGAACCATGGGATGCGTTGAGTGAAACTTGCTTGCTTCAGCAGGCAAACAACACACCGGTCTAGTCTGTGCAAAAAATCCATAAAAAAATAGCTGATGCCATGACATTGAAGCACCAAAGGACGCCTGTGCGGGGACCGCTCACAAGCGCCTGAGAATCCTCACGTTAACCACTCGATGAGCACTGCTGTCAGAGGATGCGATATGATAGTTGCGGTACTCCATGTCTAGCGAGGGCCGCCCCTCCTCGGATATGTGTCCTGTCCTTACATGAGCGAGCGACACATTCTCGACGAGACAACTATCATCACCAGGTCCTCCACAGTAGCGCTCCTCGTATAGGCAGGAATGACACCAATACCTCATACCAATGGCATCCCAGCTACGTCACACGCTGATGGAAAGAGAGCACTAGAGAAGCACGGGTCAAACCTGATGTCCTCATTTCTGTAGGAAACATGGCAAGGCGGATTCCCTATCCGTTGACCATAGTCGTAAACATTGCCACACCAAGATCAAGGTGTTGCTACATGCCCATTACACCTAGTAACTCCAGGAGATGCCGGCGGCGAACGTCTACACGGTTACCGACCTCACTCCAAAGGCGCGGGCAGTCACCTGTCAAGCCATTCCCGCCATGGTACAGTATCCGCAACGTCACGAGCCTCCCAAGTTTCGTCGGCATCACTCTTGCAAGCCGAACCGCATATTTGGTTGGCAAAATGAAATGAATCATACGACGGCCCACACGAGTCACATAGTGCGCATCATGCGCGTGCAGCGGAGGGAGGGGCGAAACGTGAGTGTGATTGATCGTCCCATCTATTTCGGGCGTCAGTCCTCCTGGATGCGTAAGGCACGAACCGGTGATGCACAGGACGACGACCAAGAATGGACCTGATCCTTCAAACAAGTTGGAGAATGCTCATATTCTTTCGGATTGCCTTCATATATTTTCTGTGACCTAAGGGGGGAGACGTCCCGCGTACCACACGGTTACAAAACCTCCGCGGGAATTTACGCATCTCTGCTGCGAAAACGAAATATCTCCCATCGAATACCACTAGACGAGACGAAACCGTGTAATGAGGCAGTCTTGCGCGACTGAGCCTCCCAATAGCTCACAGTACCATCCAGCGAATACTTCTAGATACTAGGAAAGCTGGCTCCAACATCACTGAAACATCACCGGGGGACCTCTCTCAAGTGAGCCTCCGCCCGTAACGTCCTCCTGTCCCCGAACTCCGGAAGAACAGAGGTGGATGGGCGGCAGAACAACTACGTGATGTTGACCATCCATGGTCCAACGTCGACGTAGCTATTAGCTACTGACCTCTTTCCTGCCGTGTGACCCTCAGAGGCGGGTTTGGGTCAAGTAGACACGCGTCTTTCAAAATCTTGCTGAAGGAGCAGCAAGGCAGCGTTCTCCTCTTTCTGAGAACCCAGATGATCGACCCAAGGCATCCAAACCATCAGCCTCCCTCCAGCGCGGCACGACAAGAACATCAGAGCATTCGTAGATCTGGGAGATGCTCCGAACTTTTCTCTTCACAAACACACTCCAGTGTATTCGGTCTTAGACAACAAACTCATTTTGTGCGTACGCCTCATGCGGTGCTCGGGAGAATTCTACAAACGAGCTAGTAGTACTTATCCGAACTGTCAATTGCAGGTGTGCTCCGTCACGACCGAGTACGTTCCACCGTAATGCCAGATTTTTCACTCTGGAAATGTTGGAACCCTACTTGCCAGCAGGTATATGACGTCACCAACTGGACCACCTGTGCAAAGGCCATCTGTTTCTGAGTCGAGCATATTCTATGGGACACACAACAAAGACCAACCTACGGAAGCACGAACAACCTCTGAGGTTGTTGTCATTGAGCCGAAAATCCTCCAGGTGTAGTAGCCCCTCCATCAGCTCCCTAGACTCCCTTGGCATCCGTCGCGTAACCAAGCAGCACACACTTCATAAGACGCAAGAAAACATCGAAAACATACACCACCACTAATTGTTGGTGGCCACGTCAATTTTCTTGTCTGCATCAAATACTCCTGACCTGGTCCCTGTGGACTTTCAGGATCCAATACCCCAGCACGCAACTCGGCAGCCAAGGCACTCGAAATTGAGAAAACCGCATTCCCAAGCTCCTGGGGAACCCATTGTCCCGGAGTGGGGGATACGCAAGACAATGTTGGGCTTTCCAGGATCTTGCTCTCCCCACTACTGAGTGTCACCACCAGGCAATATTTTAGGGTCACTTGACAGACCCAGCAATGTGCGGCCGCCGGATTTCGCCCACAGGCTACATTATTAGCGGTGTATTTCGCCAAAATGGGTGACTTTGGACACTGAGAACCTGAATCGGGGGGTGGACGATATGCGCTGAAAAATGTAAACACCGCCTTGAAGACACGAGCAGCTACTCCTTTTCCGCGAACGAAGGGCATGGGTGACTCCACCACACGGCGTTCGCTACGAGTCCAGGCTCTCCAGGATACAAAATACGCGGCGCATCAGCCCCGACAGTACACGAAATAGATCGACGAGTGGTCGTGTTCAACACACGTTTTGACAAGTAAATTGATTGTGATGCATGCACCAAAGCAGACAACACGTGAACATCAAGGAACACACGATGGCGTGAAACCTTACGGAGGGTCTGGTAATCCTGGAAACCTGCTATTCATAGTGGTGGCTTTGACTTCGTGTCTACCTCCAATCACAACCCAAATAGTCTATTGTTCAACTGGTGAGTGCAAGAAAGTGCCCAGCTTTGGCGTATGTATTTATTTCAGAGAGTAAAAATATTTTCCCGTGCCCCCTTGCACATAAAACACCGGTACTTTTGATACACACACTAGACTATCCCGAAAGGAAGAGTGGCCGGTATAGGGGGCAACATATTGGTGAAATTGAGAGCGAAGCATGAAATTGAGAGCGAGAGCAAAAAAAATTGGAAATTTCGGATCCAGACGCCTCTTGCCATTTCTTGGGAAGTAGGGGGCGGGCTCTTCCAAGATGCGGCGCAAATTGAAGGTCTCATCAGCAGCGTCACGAGCATATGCGTGTCATCGTCATCGGAGGTCGCAGCTAGGAGCTAGACGAGTTGCTAGATTTCCCCAGATTGGCTATTATTCCTGCCTCAAACTGTTGCAGAGCGGTTTGGCCTCGGGGGGGCTCTGCTGTAGCTTCTGCTCGCGGCTGTAGCTCCACATCGAGAGACTCCCACAGGATAACAGGGTATCTGCTTGTTTGTAGCTACGGGCTGGCCCTTCAATTCAAGCTACACAGCAAGCTCCACCTCTCAGCAGTAGTCCAGCTGCAGCGCATCACGCAATCTCGCTCTCAATCAGATGCTTCGCTCTCAATTTCACCAATATGCTGTTGTTCGGGTGCGCTTTTTGTTGTGCGAAAAATAATGAACAACTTGGCGCCGAGGGGGGGACAAACGACGCCATCCCGGTCCATCCGTCCGTCTGAGGTGCCTACATATGCCGGCAGACTGGAGCCCATTTCACCATCTAGGCACTAAATTGCAATCGAAAACTTGCGCACAACAGGTAAGTAATAGTTTGCCTGGGCTGTCCCAACTCCTACCTTTTCATTCCGTGGTCGGTGCCTCGAGATAACACAGCATCTGTGCAGAATATACATGTCGCATTCAGGCGTCCCCGACTTGGATGAGGAGGCTTGTTTGACCATACGTACCAAGGCTCGTGAGTACCAAACTTCGACGTTAGCACCGTTGACGAGAGAAAGGGACGGCTGGACCCTTCTCGCGATAAAAATAAAATTCAGCATGCACCGCAGTAGGAGGAAGGTGGGGCATGAAAATTAATAAAAAGAAGGAAAACAAACCCTGGCGTTTACCCCCTCCTGTGTGACCCTGGATGGGTGTAGTTGTACGAAAAATACAGTGAAAAGTGTAGACTAATAATAGTTACCACCTTAGCCGTGGAAAGCTTTGGCCGCCTTGGAGAGGAGAGTTACGAGTTCATCGATGAACTTGCGACACATGCCGTGGGAGGAAGGGACGGAGGAACGATGGCTCTGAAAGGAGTCTTCAAGGAACGACTTCTTCAGATCGTTTCGGTGGCTACACAGACAGGTGGCCATATCTTGGCGAGTGCAGAGGTACAAGCTCGCATTGCGCGGGCGTCAAGACGCCGAAAACAGGCGAACAAGATCGACCTCGGACCAGTCAACGCCAATGATATGGGGATGGAGTGTAGACGCATCGTAGAACGCGTTTTCGTTTGAAGTTGACGTCTTCTTGTTTGAGAATAGGGTAAGATGTTATCATGAACGGAGATGAAAGGGCTTTTCCAACACGGAGATGTAGCATGGATCAAAGCATTTGTTGGATTTCAGCTTTTACAAGCGGACATCAACGCAGTAGTATTTTAGCAAGCTTACGAACGCATATAGGATACCATCAGGATTGTCATTGGTAAGTTGAAGAGGAGATACTTTTACGATGTAAATGACAGTAGAAATAAGTCCTACATATGTTGTTGTACTTCGTATTGGTTTAATATTCATGTAGAGTATGAGACATTAAGTGAAAGTTTTCTGAGGTACATCTGCAATTGTCGGAAGGCAAAAATAAATAAATAAATAAATAAATAGTACTCTACATGCGCTGAAAAGTGTAGTCGTCTCACCACGAAAAATGGGGGGACTGTCGCCATAATAAATAGGACGAAAACACACACACACACCAAGGCTCACGCAGCAAGACACCATCATCCGGAGGCAGACATACGAGCCAGACATNTTATCATGAACGGAGATGAAAGGGCTTTTCCAACACGGAGATGTAGCATGGATCAAAGCATTTGTTGGATTTCAGCTTTTACAAGCGGACATCAACGCCGTAGTATTTTAGCAAGCTTACGAACGCATATAGGATACCATGAGGATTGTCATTGGTAAGTTGAAGAGGAGATACTTTTACGATGTAAATGACAGTAGAAATAAGTCCTACATATGTTGTTGTACTTCGTATTGGTTTAATATTCATGTAGAGTATGAGACATGAAGTGAAAGTTTTCTGAGGTACATCTGCAATTGTCGGAAGGCAAAAATAAATAAATAAATAAATAAATAGTACTCTACATGCGCTGAAAAGTGTAGTCGTCTCACCACGAAAAATGGGGGGACTGTCGCCATAATAAATAGGACGAAAACACACACACACACCAAGGCTCACGCAGCAAGACACCATCATCCGGAGGCAGACATACGAGCCAGACATACATGGACAAGGGGGGAGGGAGACACACACGCACCGCACAGCGAGAGGGCGAGACGGCGGGAGCACGGTGTCACCTATTCCTACTGCTGTTGTTAGCTATCGGCGGAGGAAGCGAGAGGAAACATGCACGTTGGGTTTGATTTAGGTCTCTGCAAGGAAGGCTAGACTGCTGTGGTGACAACACGCACACGAAGCCGGAAGACATGGACAAAGGGGGAGGGAGACACACACCACAGCGAGGGCGAGACCGCGGGAGAAGGGTGTGACCTATACTACACCACTGCTGCTATTAGCTATCGGCGGAGGAAGCGAGAGGAGAGATATGGGTTTGGTTGGGTGTCTCTCGGACGCCGCTTCTTAGCAGCGAGCGGCGGCATTATCAGTTGGCGGCAGCGCCAGGCGAAATCATTGTTGGGTGTTCCATTCCATTCAGCGTTGAGCTTTTTTTGCACTATGCGCCTCTGAATACAAAGGTCTCCACGCCCACTCCCTGAGAGTTTGTTCCACTACACTAGCGCCCTCGCCGGGTCACGGTACAATCCACAAAAATTCTCGATGCTGCCACATTTTTTTTTTTTGCTCACATCATCGGATTCTGTCGTCTGCCCCTCTGGCCCCTATCCTCCACTTCTACTAGCTAGATGACCCAACCGGGGTCACATGGGAGGGGGCGGCTGGAGCCCCTCCTGCGGTTCCTGCCTGAGGTAATTTTATCGCGAGAAGGGTGCAGCAATCCCTTCCCTCGCGACTTACGAAGTCGATTATGCGCATGCATGAGTGCTTGTCTCGCAAAAATGTACCACAACGTTTTTCGGTTTTCGGACCACTTTTCCTTCCTGCGGCCCGCATCTTGGATCGTTCTAGGCATACATATGTTGTTGTTGTTGTTGTTGTCTTCACATGAAACCGTATGTCAGTTGCTAAATGCCAAAATCTAGCAAAGACTCTCAGCCCGTGGTCACGAAAGTGCCAGAGCCATCTGAGGATCTAAAGAACACGCACACATATAACGAGAAACAGGTATCCAAGAGCCCGAAGAGGTACACCTAAAAATCCCTGCAGCACCGTATGCGTGCCCAAANGCACAAAGCTGCTGTCTGAAGTGCTGTCAGAATGTGTCTGCGGCCGTACAGTGAAAACGAACAACCAACCAAAGCCATCAGAGCAGCAGTCCACCCGAATCTCTCCCGATCATCTGTGTTAGGCACTGCAGTGAAAAATATCGACACTAGCTAAGAATCGTTCCACATTGAAGGGGTCTTCCACGATCAGGCACAAAACCAATGCACCCGGGTTAGCCACGCCATCTCTGACGGGTCTCTCTACAAAACCGGCGACGACGTCATCACACAAAACCAACACGGAAATGCAAGAAAAAAAATCGAAAATTTTTTGACAACACAGATAGAAGTGTTGTCCGTGCGCCACGGGTCGATGTCGCCCGCATGCTCCGGTGCCACTGCTCCATCCGGCGCCGCTGTAGTCAGCCCGAGCAAAACGCCACTCGACCTGCTCCGTCCGTACACGCTCTCGTTGCTGTCCTTCCCAGTCCGTTCCTCGCTTTCTCCCTCATTACACTCAAGGTTCTTGGTCTGAAAATAATAAAAATTATCGCGCCGAATGGTCAACCAGCCCAGTTCAGCTCGTCGCTACTTGCTCCCTCCTCCTTTGATGGCGAAGCCAGGTCACTGAGGCAATACAGCTCCCTCCAGCAAACCTAGGGCCGTGTAGTGCCCGTCCACCTTTCTGTTGGTGTCTGCCTCCGCACACAAAAATGAGATGGGCATCACTGCCTACGCCGACGGCCAGGAAGGCCCGCGCATCTACATTTTCCCGCCTGACCCCATCAGTGCCGACCCAACTCCACCACCACACGCACGCCTCGCGGCGGATGCCCAGCAGCAAGAAGGTTTCGGTCATCCCTTGAGGGTGAGTCTAGCCCTGCTCGCCAGAAAGACTCCCCCCTTCACTACAACCCATGTCTAAGCAAAAGCTTGTGGGCCGCGCGGAATGTGCAGGCCGCACGTATTTGAGGTGCGGGCCGCATCCATGATGATGATGAACACCACCCTCGCTTTCAATATCAAGTGGCGCCCCCACAACTCATGGGGCCCCCACAACTCAACATTGCTGTTGCTACTGTTTGGTAAGTGAGCCAATAGTAACGACGTGCTCCTAATAGTAACAACAACGCACCAGCCTACTGCATGCGCTTTTTTCTTTCTCCAAAATATATAACTAGACTATCATGCCTCCGTCTGCTGTGTAGATCGAGATGGATTCGTTGGGTGTTTCTAAGTAGAAGAAAACACACCAGTAATAGTAGTGTTCACACATTGATAGTAGATCTTTAGGACTACTAACGCGTTATGATTGGTCGGGGGTTGTTTGGCGTTGGTTCTGGCGGCCGATTCTTCTCCAGCGCCCTTTCCCCGTCCGCATTCCGAGCACGCGGCGTTCACGGCCGCTAGGCCGTGCTTTGGCCGTGGGTGAGGGTTAGGGTTAGGCTAGATGTGGAGTGAGCAACCTAGCCTTACTCAAAACACCCATCCCCAAAAATCCTACTCCGTGCGACTAACCGCGACTCGCCGAGAGTTGGAACCAAGTCCCAAACGAATCCCAAACTGAGCGTTACCTATGGGACCACTGGTCACTCCTGCTGTTTGTTGTGTGACCGAGTCCAGCTGGAATGGAAAGATCTGGGCTTCAACAGAAGCGAATGACTGCTGCTGCAGACCCACAGTAGCATTGTTCAAACATGGTACACAACAGTACTGTAGTAACGAAGTCTCCCCAGGAGAAAGCAGCACCACAAGGACTCGAGGAGCCTAGAGGTTCAACATCGGTTAGTGTTTGGTGTATCTACCTGGAATCAGGGGGGGGTATGTAATACAGTCGAGGGACCCTTTTAGTGCCGGTACGTGCACAGAGCGTTCACCGGCACTAAATCGGGCACCCGGCACTATTGCGAATAGTGCCAAAACGGCACTATTGAGGGCTGGCCAATCCCTCATTAGTGCCGGTACCGGCACTAATGAGGTTGTGTTCGATTTATGGTGTAGCGCCCACGCTTACGGGGCCAACAAAGAACGAAATGGATCGACACTATTACTGTACTGGTGAGTGAAGTTCCAGCATGGGCGTGGGCAGAGTTGAGTTTTCTTTTTGTTGTCTTGGGGCGCTCTTTGGTTCTTCATTTTCTTCTGCACCTCACTTATTTGCTTATTTGTGTACTGTCGTCGGGACAAATTCTCTCCTGTTTGCCTGGCGCACCCGCTTCGATGTTGCAAGAAAAAAAAAACAAGCACGACAGGCAGCGCACCGCAAAAAATCAAACAACCGTTACCACAGCTGTAACCCCTGTCCTCACTACGGTACGTCGGAACAAATTATCTCCTTGTCTGGCGCACCCGCTTCGATGTTGCAAGAAAAAAAAAATGACATGCACGACGGGCAGCGCACCGCAAAAATCAAACAACCGTTTTTTTAGTGCCACAGCTGTTCCCCGCCCTTACTCCGTAGCAACAAACTCCCTCATGTCTGCCTGGCGCACCCGCCTCTTGGAATGCGCTGCAATCATCGCCATCTTCGCTTTCGCTAGGTAGAGCGCCGCGTCTCCATTGCCGCTCTCCTCTGCTGCCGCTTCCAGGACGCCGAAGTGAGACGACAGTTCACCATAAGCCGGTGGGACACGGCGCGCGAGCCCCGTGTTGTCATCGCCGCTGTCCTCCTCCTCGTCCTCCTCCTCGCGGCCGGTAGACACTCGAGTCCCAGCCAGCTGTGCCGTCATGTCTTCCACCGTATCCTCTCTGAGAGCCTCAACCACTTCATCGTCGTCCTCGATGGTAGCCCACCCTTGAATCGCGTTCACCGCTTCCTCCAGGAGCGGCTTTCCGGGTTCGATGCGGAGTTCTTCCATGGCTTCCTTGATGGCCTCCTTGTTGACGCTACCAGCCTCTCCATGAAGTCTCACGCTGTCGATGATGTTGCGCTTCACGAAGTTCCTGGCCCACCTTTCGCCGGCCTTGAAATCCTCGACCCTCGCCTTCACTTCCTTAGAAGCTGCTGGATCAGCCAGCAGGGTTGCCCTGGCGGCACGGCCGAAGCTTCGAAGGACGTCGCGCGTGACGGGCATCTTGGTCTTCCGGGCTTTCTCTAGTAGGTCAAGAGCTATGGCGTCCACCTATTGACCGTCAAACGAGGAGTAAACAATAAAGAGGGTACAAAAGATAGCACGATTAGTTTCGAACATTAAGCCTCGTTGCACAGTGCATCGTAGTGGGAAGGAAACATTTCCGGGCATTTGAAAAACCACAGAAGCTCGCCGCTGCATCCGCATGTGTATTTATGTATTGTAACTCGTTTGAAAGAATAGGTGTGCGTGCGATGTAATGTACCAGTACAGTACAAACAAGTACACATTTTTGGTTCGCAGTTTATATGCTGGCGCAGCAGCGCACGAACGATAAAACAACAAAGAAAGTTGAAAAAAAAGGTAACACAAAAAAAGACACAAACGAACGACGAGAGGGAATAAGCTCAACAAGTACTGTAACAGTCGAGAAATAGAAGAAACATGGGGAAAGGGAACAGAGAACAGGGAACAACTTGACAAGAGAAGAAGAAAAAAGAACAAGAACATCAGATAGACGAACAAGGCTACAGAAAAAGGTCCTTGCAAAAACGAAAACTCTTTGCAAACAAGGCCCGGCAAAAAAAAAATAAAAAAAAAAGGCAAAGAAGGCGCGGGAACTACGCGTATTTTTTTAAAACAACAGCAGAGTAGCGCACCTCCGGATTATTGCCTGTGCGCACGTTTTTCTTGCTTCCTCCGCGTCCTGCAGCAGCCTCGGTCTCGTACTTCTTCCTGTTCTTCTTCACATCCCGGACCAACCGTTCCGAGCACTTGAAGCGATCTGCTAGCTGCTCATGAGTCACCTTCTGATCCATCAGCTTCAGCATCTCACACTTGGCGCTGAAATCTGGCCGCGCACGAGGCTGAGACTTGTTACTCCCCCCATTCGTGGCCTTCGGACGTTTAGATTGTGCCTTCCCAGTGCTGTCTGCTGCTGACACTTTGCGCTTGCCGGCTTTGGCGACGCACGCGCTGCAGATGCGGTGATTCTCGTTGCCTACATCAACCACACTGCCGCAAATGCCGTGCAGTCGCCCGCCACATCCTCCTTGCAGCCGTGACCATGAGGGTCTTGCGGCGTGGTGTCCTGTAGTTGGCACAGTTCACCTTCCGCACAGGGCATGGTACGCCCCTGTGTAGAGCTGTTCGGGTCTGCAGCAGCACGTGTACCCTATTTCTGTGTGTGGAGTCTATGTTTTCTGCCCTGGGTTGTGCGTGTGTGTGTTTCGCGCGTGCGGAGTACCGGCACTATTGGGGGTGACAGCAGTGCCGAACCGGCACTATATCGGGCATGCTTTAATTAGTGCCGGTCTGGCACTATTGAGAGCTCCGCCTGTGTGCAGAGATTTTACCGGCACTATACCGGGCATCTGGCACTATTCAACCGGCACTAAAAGGGTCCCTCGACTGTAATGTTCTTAAAGGTTCGGGGAGATGCAACTCCCCACGGAAGAATAAAACAGGGTACAGGATCTAGTAGCCCCTGCTTGAGCAGCTGATCCTGGCCCCATCTTGGACAGTCCTCTACCTTCCCTTGGCAACAGCTACTGCGGCTGTTCCACACGAGTTACTAACAAGTGAGTTCGTCTGCACGAGTCTCCCAGATTGCACCGCGCGTGCATATCCTCTACACTTGGCGTTGTCGGCATAGAGTCTAAACGTACAGCGTGCTTTCTGGGGTTTGTGTTTGGGCGGCTCGCGCCTGCTGCTGCACGCAGCTTTCTGCGCTTTCGTCTCCACACAACTTAGCTTTGCGTCGCTGATCGGTATGGCTCAACTTAGCGTCGACTCTGCCTCGGCCAGTCCAGAGCCCTCAGAATGTTCTCGCTCGCCGGTGTCTCCACTTAGTGCTTCGGCTTTCGGGCCGACAGCCGACGATTCCCAATCGTCGTTGCTGCCGTCTTTTGATGGCGCGCTGACCCCATCATAGAAGCCACCCGTTTGTCAGAGCTTCGCGCTCAGCGCCGACGGGAGGAGTTCGCCTCCACGGCTTCTACTGACGCTGTCCCTGTGGGTGCTGTCCTCAAATTGCCTGCACCCACAGCAGAAGCTTCGGTTTCCACCTCTGTGCTTTCGAGTACCGAGCCTTCTGTTTTTGCAGCCGCTGGTGGTGTGTCCCAAGAATTCCCGCCGGAACCACATGTTGCTGATCTCACTTTTCCTCTCACCTCCACCGCCGCTGAGCCTTCTGCTGGTGGGGCAGACATTGGCTTTGACAATACTGGCTCTGTAGTGCCACGCTTGCCTCATGGCTCTGTTGTTGGCCGCACACTGCATTTCGATTACACTGTGCCGGCCATTCCTCCTCTTTCGTCGCGTAGCAGTCGTTCACAAGCCGCCGCTCGTGCCCAACGACTTCATGACCATCATGCATCCGTTTCAGTGGGGTCAGTGCCTTTGGTTTTGACTGCTTCACATGCGTCTGTCCCGGTGGTTTCGACTGCCTTTGCGGTTCCGACCGTTTCCAATGCAACCGTCTCAATAGTTTTGACTGCCCCCGTTGCATCTGCTCCTGTCGTTTCGACTGCCGTGGCTGCTTTCCTTGGTCTTGATGCACCTGTTTCTATAGTTTCGACTACTTCAACTGCAATTTCGGTTGCTGCCCCACCATCTGCTGCAGTAGCTTCCCATATGTCTGCAGCATCTCCCGCTTCCGCTACCTTTGTCCCCGTAGCTTCCCCACTGCCAGCCCCAGTTTCGACTGTTTCAAATGCATTGGCTTCAGTAGCTCCGTCGACGACTGCAGTTTCAACTGCCTCTACTGCATCGATTCCTGTAGCTCCGCCTTTGCCCCCAATGATGGCGATTCCCCGTGTTCGCACTATGGGCGTCCGGCGTACACATTCGACTATCATTAACCCAGTAGTTACCGTGCCAGTAGCTTCGTCTCGGACTGCATCCCTCACTGCTGATCGTGTACCCACAGCCGACTCTATGTCTGCCGTGTCGACCGCTGTTCGCACGCTAGTTGCGGCCTCGGCTCCTCTAGCAGTAACCTCGGTTACTCCTGCAGAACACCTGCCGATGCACCTGTTATTTTGCATAATGCGGTGCCTCCACCTCCCCCCATGCTCTCCTCCTCACACGAACATGCCGCCACTTCCGCTGCTTTATCCCTTCTCAAAATGACATGAAACGACAACCGTCGTCTTCGCGACCTCCTCCGACAATCTACCATGGTCGCCACCCAGCTTGTGGTCAACCCTGAGGCGGCCTCTCTCGCTGGTGGAGCCGTCTCCACCCCTGCGATCCGAGCAACGACCGCTGTCGCCGGCGAGAGGTCTTCGGCTACCCCCCGCCCGGCGTCGCCGGTCCCCCCGGCCTCGCTTTCCACGGCTTCGGTAGCAACTGCGACTTCAGCTGCCGCCGCTGCTTCGGCGGCCCCCACTGCTTCGGCGGCCTCCGCTGTTTCGGCAGCCCCCGCTGTTTCGGCAGCCCCAGCGGCTTCGGCGGCGCTCGCGGCTTTGGCGGCACGCGCGGCCTCGGCGGCACCCCCGACCTCGTCGGCACCTCCGCAGCGCCCCCGTTGGGTTTGTCCAATCCTGTGGGACTGCAAGACCGACGACCAGCGGCTGCTGGCCCTCTCCCCCCGGGTTCGCCGGGAAGCGGGCGAGGCGGTCGACCTCGACCGCGAAGCGGCTCTTCGGGACCGCAACGCTCGGCTCGATGCCGAGTTCATCAAAGAGACTGCTGAACGCCAGGCCAAAATCGCGGTGTGCCGTGCGCGCGGCGCCACCAACACCGATACCATCTTGGCCTACGCCCAGCGGAAACAAGCGCAGGAACGGGAAGAGGCCCTGCTGGCCTCCCAGCTCGCCGACGACCGCCGCCAGGAGGACGCGTTGGTCGCCGAGCAGGCCCGAGCTGATCGACAGCGCGAACACGATCTTCGAGTTCGGGCGGGGCGCTCCGTGCCGGGACCGGCCCCTACTGCCGCTCCTGCTCCGTCGGCATCGGTGGCTCGGACGTACGCCGTTGCCGCCTCCAGCCCTGTGACTCGGTCTTCCGCACGGTCGCGCTCCGTCACCTTTGAGGCCGGGGACGCTAGATTCACCCAGGTCAGGTTGTCCGACGTTGCCAGGTACGCCCAGGTCAACTATCAGGTAGACGACCGCAAGGCCGTCATGGATCGAGCGACTGGCGTGCCCACGGCCCTGTCGTCGGCTTGCTCCATCCAGGACGCCGCCGACGTGGCAAACGGGTCTCGGCCCGACCTCCAAGACTTGGTGAGCTGCCTCCTCGTGGCGATGCGGGCGGCCATCATGAACGCAACGTTTCCGGTGGTGTGGCCCGGCTGCACAGTGGCTTCTCCGGCATCTTCGGCGTTCCAGCAGCCCCAAGGCCGGCCGCGTCAAGGCCAAGCCGGCCCAGCGCACCGTGCGAGAGAGTAGCTCGGGCGAGGACTCGGGCTGGAGTTCTGCGGGAGCGTCTCGCCGCCCCCCGGAGCCATCTTCATCGGCGGGCGATGGCTGGGCACGGCAGCAGGCCAAGCGCCACACGAGCGGGCCTGGTGGCAGTGGAGGCGGATCGGGCTCAGGCCCGGACCGGAGTCTCACCCGGAAGTACGACGCTCGGAAGGGCTCTTCTTCCAGGCAACTAGTCCCGTCCCTTATGGATGCGGCGTTGAGTGATCGTTTCCTTTTACATGATTATTTTTTTCTCAGGCTTCGCCCCCCCCCTCAACTTCGGTTGTTGGTATGGTTTCGCCCCCCCCTGTTTCCTCGGACTCAGGGCTTTTGTGTCGTGTTGCGTTTTCGGACCTTCCCCCGCCTTTGGCTTCCCCCGTTTCTTCGGACCCCTTTGCACCTTGTGTCCCTTCTGCCGCATTCAATGCTGTAGACTCCGGACGTGTACGTAGCGTTGAGCTTTCGAACTCAGCCCCGGTTTCGGCCGCCCCTGTTTCTTTGGAAACCTTTGCACCCCTTAGCCTTACTACCGCTCGCCATGCCGTAGATCCACGACTGATGCAGAACCATGGGTTTTCGAACCTCAACCCCCCTTCGGCGCTTGTACCACGTGTGCCGGGTGTTTCGCGTAGTATGTTGTCCTCAGACCATGCTTCCACAGCTGCTTCGGTAGCCGTCGCCGCACCCCCTGCTGTTTCCGATGACCGTGCATTGCCACTTTCTTCTAACACGGTAAACACTCGTCAAGCATCGATCGATGCGACTGATGCAGCTGCTCGTAATNCGTGTGCCGGGTGTTTCGCGTAGTATGTTGTCCTCAGACCATGCTTCCACAGCTGCTTCGGTAGCCGTCGCCGCACCCCCTGCTGTTTCCGATGACCGTGCATTGCCACTTTCTTCTAACACGGTAAACACTCGTCAAGCATCGATCGATGCGACTGATGCAGCTGCTCGTAATGCTCATGTAGCTACTGTACAACGAGCGTACATCACCCTCAACTTGAAAAAAGTTGAGAATGTCGCTACGATGCCCTTCTCCGCTACTCTGTTGCCGGGAGATGGCTATCAGCATCTTATTCGCACAACAAGAACGGCTTTGTCCGATGTTTTGCTGTTGTGCGATGCGCAGAGTGAAGGTTTGACAGGCACTGATTTTGTGCGTGGATGGGAACGTCCTCTCGAAAAAAAAACTCTTGAGTGTGATCACCCCTAACAAGCCCTCTGCCGCCGATCTGGTCCTTGCCATTACGGGTTACTTTCAGCTAGTGAAACGGAGCTTGGATGGTGGAGCCCCTGGACCAGACGCTTTACAGCTACTGTTGCGCCACCCTGCGGAGCAATTTGACGTCGGAGGCCGCCAAGAGTCGTCTATGCGGCTGCAACAAATTGGTTTAGCAGATGGTACTCCTTTCGCGGAATATCTCCGGGCTTTCTGATTGTAAGTTTCGTCTGTGACTGGCTCTGAGCGTAATTTGGCCCCTAGTGTATCCATGGTTCTCGAAATAGTGCGAAATTCGGTCGACAAGCAATTTCCGAGTCTGTCTCCGCTTTTGTACCCGGGTGCTTTGGACACTGCGGTCACTCCCTTTGAGTCAATTGCAGTTATGTGGGAGGCGTTCGCGCCATTGGCGACTAATACAACCCCGGCTATCGGTGGTTCATCTTATTTCTCGTTGACTTCGACCCGTGGCTCTTCGCAGCCTCGGCGGTCTAACCACCGCGCCCCTGCGTCTTCGGGCCAGTGGGCATCCGGCTCCGCACAGAACCCTGTAGTTTTGCCCGTGCAACCTCAAGTCGCGGATCCTTTCACGCACAAGAACAATTCGTGGCGTGCTTCGCAAGCCGACTGGTCTGATGTATACGCCCTCACCGCTAATTTCCGTAGCACCGATGATCCTTTTTTATGGACTCCTTTGTTGACACAAGAGGCTCGATCGCAAGCCTTCCGCGAAAACAGAAACCGCTGTCTGAACTGCTCGGGTGATGACCACTCCATGAAGCAATGTGCTTTTCGCTTCACGAATTCTAGTGGGTTGTTGAATCCCGAGTTGGGTCACCTCAATGACGACTCTGCTTCCTTTAGGCGTTGGCAAGGCCGCATGCGATCCTTGAGGGGTAAGGGTTCAGATGGCCGCAAAAACAATCAGGGTAGACGCCATCGGCAGTCTTCTTCCTCCTCCTCTCAGCGTAGAAACCACGCTGGGCCTCGCCGTTCCGACGGTCGTAGTTCCTCTCACAATCACCACCAACAATCACACCACCGTGGTCAAACCGCGGGACATTCCGCGAGTAACCATCATCATACACAACAGACGTCTGGCAACACCCACCACACTGGNTTCCTTTAGGCGTTGGCAAGGCCGCATGCGATCCTTGAGGGGTAAGGGTTCAGATGGCCGCAAAAACAATCAGGGTAGACGCCATCGGCAGTCTTCTTCCTCCTCCTCTCAGCGTAGAAACCACGCTGGGCCTCGCCGTTCCGACGGTCGTAGTTCCTCTCACAATCACCACCAACAATCACACCACCGTGGTCAAACCGCGGGACATTCCGCGAGTAACCATCATCATACACAACAGACGTCTGGCAACACCCACCACACTGGTGCTCTGTCCGTCCATCAACCCCAATTGCATGCTCAATTTGGTCCCTCGTCTGGCGTCATGGTTTCGACCAATCACAACGCACGCCAACCTGGTAACTTCCACAATGGCGGCCGTTCACGTACCGGATGACTCCCCGACGGTGGTTCGCCTCCTTCCCTCGGACCGCCTCCAGCATCTTTGGGAACTTCGTCTCGCTCAACACAAGACGCGCGTGTATCACCCTCAGTTGCCTCTAGCACTTCGGTCTTACGCGACGATAACTCTACTTCGGTACTGCTTATCCCCACGTGCTCTATTGCCTCTTTAATAGCACTTCGGTCTTACGCAATCACAACAGTACTTCGGTGAATGTTCTCCCTACGCGCTCTCGCACTTCGATGCTATCCATTGGCAGCGGTACTCAGGTACACGCTGTTTCTTCAAGTGTCGATCAAGTTGGTATTTAGCCAAGTGCTCACATCCCACCTTTGCCATCGCACTTATCGTCTGCAACCTCTGCACCCTCGCCTCGTCGGATTGCTGCTTCGTCGGAATTTTGGAAGCCGCCCTCCCCCTTTTCCCAATGGACACCGTCGACCTTCACGGTCGATGGCGTTGTTTTATTGTGTGCCCAACAAATTTTCCCTGCACAAAAAGCCCGTCTTTTCGGAGATCGCTGTGCTGTGCAGAACGTCATGCGAGGGTCAGACCCTGCCTTACACAAAAAGTTTGGCCGTGAGGTCCGTGGTTTCGACCTATCTCTTTGGGAACAAGAACGCGAAAACATTGTGCTCAGTGGCTCTTACGCAAAATTTAGTCAAAATTCCGAGTTGCGAAATCATCTCCTCGGATCTGGTGACAAAATCCTTGCCGAAGCCAGTCCCTACGACCGTGTTTGAGGCATTGGCCTCCAGGCCGATCATCCTGACGCTCGATACACATCTAGATGGCGCAGCCTCAATCTGTTAGGTACCGCCCTACAGAACGTACGCAGTCTTTTACGACACCGTGCCCCGCCTTCCGAGCGCAGCTCTTGTTTGCTGCCCCCGACCGACCACGTTCCGACGTCGTCCCTTCATTCTGTGGTGTATGAAGTTAACCTTTCCACACACCAGCGCCATTGGACGGCTTTGTGCCCTCCATCGACCGACCGGTTCGCGTAATTTTCGCAATATGCCCCGAATGTTCCGTCGGATCACGACACCGCCGTTTGGGCCGTGTCTTCCGGGTACATCCCGTCGTCCTCCTCCTCGCTCCCAGAGCAAGGTCCGGATTTGGTTGGTGGTGTTGTCACCATCGATGACGACTCTTTCACCACCAGAACCCTCCTCCACAGCGTTTCGGCCTCTGTGCAGTTTGGGTGTGTCGCTCTTTTGGATACGGGTTCTCCGCAGTCTAATATTAGTGCTTCTGCGGGAATCCATGAAAGCGGCTTCGGCTGCTTCGACGTTGTCTGAGAAACACACCCAACCTCGCTGTTGGGGTGGTTTTGGGAAATTTGCGCCGCTTCAAACTTCGACTATTGTCCGTTTGAGTGCTCATTTTTCCGTAAGAACCTTCCTACTTCCTCTCTTGCTGTTTGGGCATACGTTGTTCCTGACGGCGTCATGCATCATGACGTGCTCCTCGGCAGAGATAGTTGGATGCGGCTCAATGACCGTTCTTACTGCACCTTGCGTGCGAAACGTCCCGGTGACCGTGGCTTTGGTGAGCTCACATTAGTCGAACATGACACTTGCGGTGCCACTGCATTTGCTCACGATCTGTCCGCAACGGATGGAAGTTACCAACTTCGCTATGCAGGCAAGCACTCCGTTCAACTTCACTCAGAGCATAGCCTCATTCAGGTCAATTTGGTACGCAGTGATGGCTCGCCTGCCCTTGTGGGTAACTCTTTAGTGGATATGCTCCCCCAATGTGCCATGTTTTCTTCCGAGGAACGTTTTGTGAAAAATGGTTGCCAACGAACTCTTGCGGGTATCTCGTCTCTCGAACCCGGCGACGTTCTGGGTAATGCTTCGGCTCCCCTTCTTCGCGTGCCCCTTAGCGCTGTCTCTCGCCACAGTTTGAGCGATGGTCTTCAAACTTCGGCTTCAGAACCTATCGCTGCTTCAGACAGCTGGGTCCCTGGTCCTGTTCCTACAGGTGGCGTTGATTCGTCTGCCACGCACTCCGTCTCTGACCCCCTTGTGTATAACTTGCACGAGCGACCCGCCCCGTCGCGAAGCGACCGAGGGGACTTTGGTTCCGCCAGTGCTTCCTCTTCGTCGCCTTCGCCTGCCCTTCTCGAGCGGTTGACGCCAGAACAGCGTCAAAGTTTCTCCCAAGTCTGGGATAAGCTCCCCTGCCACCTCCGTGAGATTGCTTTTGGTCTCCACGGCCCGGGTTGGACTCCTGATGTCATTACTCAGCTTGGTAACGTTTTGTGCGAATACCATGATGTATTCTCGAGTTCTCCGACCGACGTTGGATCTTGTTCGCTTTTTCCTTTTAAGCTTACAGTTCCTCCTGGCAGTGCACCAGTCACGTCTCGCCCCTACCGCGTTAATCCCCCGGTGGCGAAACAAGTTGACGCGATCCTTGACTAATATCTTGCGGCAGGTTTGATCCAACGTTCGACCTCCCCTTACCCTTTAATAGTCATACCGAAGGAATCTGGTGGGGTTCGCATCACCGTCAATTATCGCAAGCTCAACAAGCTTTGTGCTTTGAGTCAGCTTCCGATTCCTCGAGTCAATGATACTTTGGACAAGTTGTTGAAACGGCGGCTTTATTCCCTTTTCGACATGAAATCTTCGTTCCACCAATTCACGGTGCACCGCGATACAATCCCTTTGAACGCATTCGTGACGTCTTCCGGACTTTTCGAGTGGTTGAAGATGCCTCAAGGCAGTTCGGCTGCCCTTAGGTGGTTTTGCAACGTTGTCAACGAAGTCATCAAAAATTTCCGCGGTGTTGCATCGTACTTGGATGATTTGATCGTCTTTGATGACACCCCTGCTACTCATGTTGGTACCATGCACGCCCTCTTTGAACGCTTGCGTACGCACAACTTGAAACTCACGCCTCCGAAAGCTACTATTGGCGCTTCTAAGGCAGACTTCCTCGGACACACCATCTCCCCTGACGGCGTTAGGCTGAACGGTGCCAAGGTTTCGGCCCTCACCAAACTGCCTATGCCCAAGGATGTCAAGCAACTCTGTTCCCTTCTCGGTGGTCTCAGCTACTACCGTAAGTTCCTCCCCAACATGGCTTAACGCATTCGACCTCTGACTACTCTACTCGAGAAGCAGGAGAAGTTTATGTTCACCCCTTCCATGGAGCAAGCCGTTCGCGTTTTATTAACTGAGTTGGCCAATCCTCCTGTTTTGGTTTATCCAGATTGGGATGCCGTTTCAGACGGCTCGCGACCTTTTCATCTTTTCTGTGATGCTAGTCGCGATGGGTTTGGTGGGACTCTCGAACAAGAACAGCCAGATGGTTCAATTCGCCCAATTGTCTTCATCAGTCGGGCTACTTTGGACTCAGAATGTCACTGAACTCCCCTCGATTTCGAGGCGGGTAGCATCGTGTGGTGTATCAAGCGCCTTCGCGATTACTTGTGGCGTACGAAATTTCGCATTTTTGCCGACCACAAATCTCTCGAGCATTTTGCTAAGTTCGGGGAGAACAATGCCCGCGTTCAGCGCCGGGTGGAATTCTTTCTGCCTACAACTACGCTCTCGAGTATCGCAAAGGTTCCGCGAATGGCAACGCTGATTTCCTCTCACGCCTCCCAGTCGCTGCGGCTGAATGCGAACGCTCGGGTCGCAGCCGTCTGACCCCGGCTGAGGATGAAGAGGCGGTTTTTTCATCCATTCGTGTGGCCTCACCCCTTCCGGTGATCGGGCCGCGGGTATTGGCTTGGGTGGGCTAGTTCCTAATCCCCCGACTGCGGTCTTGGATGGGCTTGCCCCCTGTACGGCTGACTTCGCTGATTTCCGTCGGCACGGTCCGCGTCTACCGTCATCAGGCCCTTCGTCTTCATCGGGCGTTTGGAACGTCGCTTCCTTGTTGCCCAAGATCGCTCCCTTGCCGTCCGGGATGTTCTGCCGTTCGGCGCGGTCGCGATTGCGCAATCGACCTCCCATCNTGCGGTCTTGGATGGGCTTGCCCCCTGTACGGCTGACTTCGCTGATTTCCGTCGGCACGGTCCGCGTCTACCGTCATCAGGCCCTTCGTCTTCATCGGGCGTTTGGAACGTCGCTTCCTTGTTGCCCAAGATCGCTCCCTTGCCGTCCGGGATGTTCTGCCGTTCGGCGCGGTCGCGATTGCGCAATCGACCTCCCATCGTTTGGTCCGGTTCCCTACCTCAGACTTTCGATGATGTTTTGGCTCTCGAGCCCGAGCCTCCATCTGCCGTTCCGGCCCTTAGAAACCCGCGTCGGATCCTCGACCCCACCCAAGTAATCTCCACCAGGACTCGTCGTCGCAAGGCAGCTGTGGAAGGCACGCCACTCTCGCCTGTTGATAATAGTTTTTCTGACGATGAGCCTTCTTTGTCTCCCACGCGGATTTCCGCTCCTTGTCGACCGTTTCGGCGGTCTCCGACGTCCCCTTCGTCGCCGTCAATGACACCAGCCTTGCCCAGTTGGGTTTCGACTACTGGTACTGGTGGTTTATCCTCAACTCCCTCCGCGCCTCTGGCTCATGGAGTGGAGAATGCGTCTCCGACGCTTACCACAACTGCGGTTGTTCCTGCTTTGCAGCCTCCTGCAGACCCCGGCTCTTCGGAGTCTTTGTCGCGCTTGGTGTCAGTTATTGTCGCGAATTTGCCTTTGGCTTCCACGGCTGCTCTATTCTCGGATGGGTTGCAGTCGGCGCCTCGCGAATCAGTCGAGGCGGCTTTGCATTCTTCGGCGGATCTAGCCTTCCGGGCGTCCGTCGAACGTTTCTCGCATGCTGATTGGGCTCGCGAGCAACGTAACGAACCTGTGTGTGATGTAGCAATTCGTTTCATCCTTCTGGGTCGACCCTCGGCCCTCCCTTCGGATTTCTTGGTCCGTGTTCCGTCCGCTCGTCGACCCTCTCGGAGATTCGTGACCTGTCTAACAAAGGCCAGTTACATGTCGACGATGATGGTTTGGGCTTGCTTGTTCGCAATCAAACAGCGACCCCGTCGTCCACGACCACGCGTCCTGGCGGACGTGCTGCTCGCCTTCTGAACGATGAGCCCATTCGGATTTATGTTCCCATGCTCATGCGTCCGTGGATCATGCAAGTCTGCCGCGCGGATGCGTCCTGTCACCTCGGTGCGGCTCGCACGCTGCATCCTGGAACGTTTCTTTTGGTGGGTTGGCATGAGTGTTTGTACGAAGTGGTGGGTGCGGCATTGTTTACGATGCCAAGCCCGTAAATCGTCTCGTCAGACTCCTCGGTGGTCTTCCATATCCCTTCCTTTGCCTTCGGGCCCTGGTGTGTCGGTGAGTGTTGACTATTTTGGTCCCCTTCCGTTGACACCGTGTGGCAACACGTACATTATGCTCGTTACAGACCGTTTCAGTTTCGGTTGCCCGTTGAGTCGTTTGTCTGACAACGGCTCTCAGTTATGCTCTAGACTGTCCGAAGTCGTGTATGCCCGTCTTGCTATCCGCAAAGTGGCTACTAGCTCGTACCATCCCAATGGAAATGGGGGTGTGGAGCGTGTCAACCACACTATGGCTCAGATGTTGCCTATGGTCGTCAACGAACGACAAGATGATTGGGACGTTCATCTCCCGCACGTCGAGTTCGCTTTAACAATTCCGTTAGCGCCGCTACCAGTTTAGCGCCCAATGAGGTGCATATGAATCGCTTGCCTCGTTTACCGATGACTGTTCTTGAGCATCCTTACGCTCGTGGCCACCAAAGCTTGCATCGTGATCAACTCGAATATTGCGATCTTGCTGCTGATCGCCAACGTCGTTCTTACGACTTGGTGCGTGAACAGCATAACCTGTCCGTTTCGCGGATTGAGCGGCGTAATTCCACTCTATCGGGCGCTTTCCATAAGGTTCCTTCTTACACTGTTGGTGGGGTTTGGGTGTATAACTCCGAATCTACTATTCGACAAGGCGTTCGTTCAGGCACAGATGATAGGGTTCTCAAAGCCAAGTTATCTCTACTCTGGACTGGCCCCTTCAAAATCTTGGCTGTGGGCCCGTGTTCTGACAGCCCTGACGGTCGTCCCTTGGCTTCCAAGTGGCTTTCCTTGGATCTTTCGTCGGACCTGCCGGGCCAAGACTCGAAACCTCGTGTTTCGGTTGTGCGTTGCAAGCCTTGCGCCAACCCGCATGACACCGATGACCTACCGCGCTTTCTGCCCGCTGGTCTTTCTCCGTACGTCCTAAACCCTTATGCGAACAATTCTCCTCCCTACCATGTTACCGAAGACGACGTGTTGACTCCGGTTGAACGTCTAGAGGTTGAACGTATTATTAGTGGCCACCAGTCCGTCCGTGGCCGTGGGGGCACGATGGCTGTCTTATATCAGACACATTGGCAAGGCCTTCTGCGCCCTTCTTGGGAGCGTGAGATGGACCTGCAGCACTTCAAGCCGCGCATTCTCCGGTACTGGGCAGGTTCGCCTGACCAACATCGCCAAACAAATCGCCGTTATCGTGCGATGCGTGTTGGTGCCGCTACCAGGGAATTGGCGCGTGCTCAAGGTGCGCCAGCTTTGCCTTCGGGCTACTCGCTTGTTTCCCGTTCAACATGGGACCGTCGCTTCGCCAACACTCCTCTACCTGTGGGCGCCTTCTTCTGGTACACGGCACGAGACGGACTCTGGTGGTTGGGCAAGATTTGTGGACCACCTCTGCCGTCCGACTTCTACGTCGTCTGCTTCTTGGACGATCCTGGACCTGTCAAGCTCGCCCTTCCCGATGTTCGCTACTCTACCGTCGAAACCGCCGTCTCCGGATTCTGGTGCCTCCATGTACACAGCGGCAGTGCCCTATTCAAAGATCTTCTTCGCAACATCGACATGTCGCGTGGCGACGTTGTGACCGATTCGTTCCCTGATGACGTCGCGCGCCCACATTGACGACATGCTTGGTTGTTTGTGCCGTCTCTTGCTTTTCACGTTGGTTTCTTTTCACCTTCTTTTCGTCTCTGTGTCTGTGTCGACGATTACAGACTGTTCATATCTCGTAACCTTTCGACGGCATTTGTTTCCCATTTCGTCGTCGTTCCAACGGCGTTTCTTTCGTTTCCTTCTATCTTTCATTCTTTCTTGCTCTTTTCTCCTGGGTTCCGCCCTGTTTCTAGTGCCTTTAGTTTTCTCTTAGCCTCAGTCGTTCCATTGTTTCTTTTTTTGGTACCTTTTGTTATAAGTCAAACCATGGTCTTGCGACTCATCGAGTGAGAGGTTTTTATTTGTGTTGTTGTTTCTCACATTCGCTCTATAGTCCACAAAAAATGGGGGGCCCGTGGTCTCAGTACCCGGCACATACGACGTCACCGGGAAACAAAACAATAATAGGGTACAAACGGAAAAAGAAAAGAAAATGATAGAAAGAAAAGAAAGGGTACCGCACCGACCGTTCGAGAAAAGAGCCCTCGGAAACCGATTAAAATTCAACAAAAGCAAAAATAAAGGAGGACGATTCCCACACCCGCCAAAACAAAAAATCAAAGGGTAACGTACCGGCACCAGGCACTACGCACCAGGGCATGGGAGTAACGGAGCAAACAGGACAAAGAGGTGTGGGAGGGTGAATTGGGTCGTTTCGGAGATCCACATCCATCCTCGATACTTTCATTTTCGGATTCGAGTTTGCTTTGTCAAGCCCCGAGGTTTTTATAGTATTTGCGTATGACAATCTCCAGGGTGGGCTAGTGGTATAGGATATAGATGCGTACTTACGTTCGTGGAGCGTAGAAGAATAGACTATTGTTCTTAAAGTTCGAGATGCAACTCCCCACGGAAGGATAGAACAGGGGACAGAATCTAGTAGCCCCTGCTTGAGCAGCTGACTGATCCTGGCCCCATCTTAGGCAATCCTCTACCTTCCCTTGGCAACAGCTACTGCAGCTGTTCCACGCGAGTTAGTAACAGGTGAGTTCGTCTTCACGGGTCTCCGAGATTGCACCGCGCGTGCATATCCTTTTCATTGAGCCTTTTTTTCCCTCCTGGGGACGAAGGGCAAAAATGTCGCTCGCTCCGCGGCTCATTATTAGGAAATATATGACATGTATACATACCCAACCATAACCAACCACATTATTGTCGACCGGGGATGGTCACGGTTTAGAATAACAACTTTTGTTTTTTCAGAACACAACAAATAATTCACGTCTTCTCCAGACAAGAGTCCGGGAGATGAGTGTTTGCGGTTTGTCGGCCATACGCCGTATTGTGTGCTTGTGTCTGAATGGCGCTCCAGTAGAGAGTAACGCAGGAGAGTTTCTGCGTGCGCTCCCCCAAGGGTAAACAAAAGTCACCAGGTGAATTTGAAGTGTCCATCAGGTACTTTCCGTGCTGTGTGGTGGTGTTCAGCAATAAACAATTATTTTCTCGCCGACTCCCAGCCTCTTTTTTTATTTCAACGATGCCCTGCCCAGGGCGCACCTTTTGACGTATGTACCGCCACCATTGACCCCGGGGATGGTGCGTTCTGATCCCCTTAAGTTTAAGGACACTTCCCCGCGTTGAGGAAACATTTTTCGAAGCAAAACNCAGGTGAATTTGAAGTGTCCATCAGGTACTTTCCGTGCTGTGTGGTGGTGTTCAGCAATAAACAATTATTTTCTCGCCGACTCCCAGCCTCTTTTTTTATTTCAACGATGCCCTGCCCAGGGCGCACCTTTTGACGTATGTACCGCCACCATTGACCCCGGGGATGGTGCGTTCTGATCCCCTTCAGTTTAAGGACACTTCCCCGCGTTGAGGAAACATTTTTCGAAGCAAAACCAAAGACTGTGTTTCCTCATAGCGGGGTCGACTGTACTACAGAAGTACAAGAACCAGCTATGGGTCTACAAACCCTCTCATTGATCATTTTCACTGATCATTTGAATCTACTGAAAATACAGAACCGGCCCGCACTTAAGAACCTCTTATTTGGAGCGAGGCTCGCTTCTTGTTGGCTGCCCCAAGCCGAGCACAAGTTCTTATTTGCCAGGTTCTTATTTCGTCGTCCAGTTGTCTCCAGAAACGGTGTTCTTGTTCTTATTTCATCATCGATTGCTCAATTGGTGCACTACTCAACTGCACTCGACGCAGAGTTTCATACCCGCAAACACCCCCCCACGGGGCAACTGTCAACCGTCTTGGTCCACAAGAGTGACGTTGGGGGTGCGTACCCTTCCCGCCCTACTGACGCTCTCAAGCAAAACCCATGAGCCTACCGCCGCGTCCGGA
>CACKRE030000097.1:38228-64580 GCA_902602495.3 Ectocarpus sp. CCAP 1310/34 | reverse complement strand
TTTTTTTTTTTTCTTCTCCGAGGTGGGAAAGGTGATTCGTCTTTAGCTCGGAACCCGCCTCAGACCCTTTTGCTCTCTTCCACTTCTCCATCCTTTCCTCCTCCATCGTCGTCTTGGTCCTCCTTTCTTCCCTTTCCCTTTCCTTCGTCCCTGTCACTCCCAAAAGAATACCTTCATTATTACCATCATTGTCGCAGAGATCCCAACCACGTGTGTTTTTATTATTAGCATCGACCGCACTACCCGGCTGACCAATGAAAATACGTTCGTTCGTGTAGGTTTATGTTGGGTGTTGGGGGGCGGTTGGACAAGGTCCGTACAGCAACAGTAGAGTAGCACTACAGCAGTAGTACTCTTTTTTGGGCGGTAAGGATATTAGCTCTTCACTGCCTTTTTCGATGAAGGACGACCACACAGGATGAACTACTGTATGCAGTAGTAATACAGTGGTGCATCGCAGTTAGTAGATCATCTCACCCACACGAAGCAGCACGTCGGCTGCACGTGGCGCCTTTTATCGCGACATGTCCTCTGAATCCTGTCTTTCTGAACCAACCCGACACGTAGACTTATACCTCGTATTAGAGAGTGGTGGTAGCGGTACCCGCTCTGATAGAAAATGAATCCGGACGCCAGCGTCCTTCGTTCATGCTTGTTTGTGGTCCACGGCAGGATGATCAAATCAGTCGTTGGAGCATCATCATGCTCAAGCCACCAACGGCTTCCAGAGGACCTTCCGGGCTTTGCCCAGGCCTACAACCGAGCGTCTCTTTGTGGCGCCACCGATGAACGTTTTTTTTGTAGGCAGAAAACCAATGATCTTGGGATATGCAAGTCCATGTTTTGCTAACATTGCTCGGTGTCTACAACTCACGCGCAAAAATACTGCCCCAACACACGTGAACGTCGCTACTACCGTGTTTTTGTAGGTTCGGCGGGTGGGGTGTAGCAGTCACGGGGCCCCACCCGTGTGCCACGACGTACTTATCCGTGTGCACGAACACGCTCTTCCATCTCCAAAATTACGATTGATTGATGTATGCATATTTGAACCGCAGTTGACTTTTCACAGACACCAGCACCCCCAGTTGCGCAGGGCTGCGGCACCCGTGGTGACTTCGTCGAGTGTATGCATCCTCCACAGGTAACAATACACCAAAACAAGAGGACGGCTGGCTGCAGCTCGAGTCCTTCTCCATTGCACGGGCTGACGAGGTCGGGACACGGCTTTTTCGTCGTTAAAATCAACACATGCAACATCACAGATGAGACACACAACACCCTCCTGAAGACCCCACCTTCTGGCATTGACTATAGCCCTTCATGTGCCGACACGGACAGCAAGCACCACCCATACACCAAAATGACAAGAAAAATGAGCGTCTTCGTCAACCACAAGGAGCCACGATGCGGGCGAGGCACGCTCTCGCACCAAGACAACGATCAAGCGTAATTGCAGCATAACAGTCGCTGCCGACCTTGGGAAGCGAGATGTACATACGATACGACACACTACAGATAGTTTGACCTACCAAGACTTGAGAATGTCACTCACGTGTAGAACAAACCAGACAACCCTGAACTATATCCCGCATCCTAGCTCGGCGAGGGCGGGAGAGAACACGCACCAATTCCTTTAACCACCAAGGAACAGCGCTGAAGACAAGGACAACGTCGAAGTGCATCATTGCATCGGAGAAAGTACACAACCGTCTATAGCAACGAGGCGCCACAACAAAACCGATCTCCGACACCACAAAATCACTTATATAAGAGTTTGAACAGCCATCCTACTGGCCCAAGCTCGCACCGCAGGAGACACTTTCGCCGTGGAAAGCAATGCACCCGGGATACCCCATTCACCGACCTATCCAGATGACAAACGAGAACGGGCGCACAAAATAGCAGAAAGAAAAAAAAAAAACGTGTTTCCTGTCGAGTGGGTTCTCTAGCTACCAGCCAGTTTACTCGCGAGCGCCGATTCGACGCGAATCAGGGCGCGGCGGCCTGACCCTCAGCCTTGGCCCTCCTGGCCAGTGCATTCGCCATAATCTCGTCGTAGCCGCTGTAGCGCGGCCTTCGGACTTCACCCTCCTTGAATGCCGGGCGACTCTTAATCGACGACGGGCCTCTCGCCTTGGCGTTTTCCCAGGCGTCGTCGAAGTTGACCCCGTCCGCCTCGCAGTGCGTCCACTTGAAGGTGTCGTACACGTAGGGAAGGGAGTTGGAACGGGCGTCGAACGCCTGGAGGACCTCGCGGTTGGTGAGCTGGTTGCCGGTGTCCGGGTTGCCGCGGATACCGGTCTTGATGGTGAAGTCGTCCGTGTCGGAGTCCAGGAGGCCGAAGGGGAACACGTCGCTGCCGCGGTGTCCCGTGCAGGTGTCGCCGTAAAGGCTGATCGACTCAACCTCCACAGTGCCGTCGGGCTTGGTGACGGTGACGTCGCCGTCCGGCCAGGTGAAATCCGTGATGTGCCCCGTCAGGATGCTNCGCTGCCGCGGTGTCCCGTGCAGGTGTCGCCGTAAAGGCTGATCGACTCAACCTCCACAGTGCCGTCGGGCTTGGTGACGGTGACGTCGCCGTCCGGCCAGGTGAAATCCGTGATGTGCCCCGTCAGGATGCTGTACATCCACAGCCGCTCCATGGTTGGGTGCGTCGGCCAGAATGACGGGTCCAGGGACGAGCTAGCCTGAAAGCCAATCGGGGTGGCGTGGGGTACAATTGTGAGCTAACGGCACACGGTGGACGATAAACGAAAAACCGCCAGACGAGACCGAGCGTGCTTACAGAAGCTGGATCGTTTTCAAGAAAACAGTGATCGCGCGTGCGTAGGGTGCATGGCCGACAAAGTGTCAAATGAATCGTGCATTGGCAAACACGATCTTTTTTCAACAGAGAGCAGGCACAGCGGCTACAAACAAAAACAGCTTTCAAAGGTGCCCTCGGACATGCCGACAAAGCCGACAGACACACAGCACCTTTCTTCACGCACCTGCAAGTGATCGCCGTCATTCGCGGGGGTACCGCAAATGATCGAAGTCACTTCCCTCTTGACCTCGTCATCTACGTCCCCGATGATGGAATCCGCCATGGTCAGGCGGTCGAAGATGTCCTGGTAGTCGGTTCCCTGGGTGAGATCGTATCCAAGGCAGCCGCACTGCCCGGTGGACAAAATCTGAGTGGGAGGCAGCAGAAAAGCGGAGAAGGGTAATAAACATTACAACATCAATTTTGACCGTTGAATGCACGGTTATAGTACTGCCTGCTTCAAGGAATGTTCACCACATCCAACACAAAAAACACCGCGCTAGAACAAAAGAAAGTCACTCCACTCCACGACACAGGATGGTAGCAACACAGGTGTGCTTCGCTAAACGCTATGCAATCATCACGTATCTATATCCTGGGCCCCATATTCATGAACACGGATGGACTACAGTGGGTGGCCCGATTTAGTGCCGGTTGCCGGTATAGTGCCGGTGTTTTCGGCTTGCAAACACTGGAATATCAAGTCGTTCTGGACTTTCAATAGTGCCGGTGCATTTTCTCTGCAGATACCGGCACTATATCGGGCCACCCACTGTAGTAGTGCTATACTTAACAAGAAAAAAAAACACGTGCGCAGGCGGACCTCTACTCGTCAACTTTTCTTGGACCTCACCTCTTCGGGCTTCTGACCGACACCTGCGGTTCCCGAGCACTGGAAGATTCCCTCGCGGTACAAGTTCTTGCGGTGAACGAAGGAGAACATGGCGAGCTCTCCCGCGGCCTCTTCACCGACAAGATTGCGGATAGTGGTGTACGTCTGCTCGCAGTCCAGCACACCCCCGATCCAGATGTGCACAGGACCGTGGGGATCGTACAGGCTGTCCCACACGTACGAGTAGAAGTCCTTGTAGGAGGTGGCGAGATCGTAGTGAGTCTCGCACGTGGGCCACGGGTAGGTGTTGCTCGTCGGGATGCCGCACATGTTGCCCATTCCCCGAGTCAGGTAACTGGACAGCCAAACGTTAGCAAGGCCGGACGGGGAGGGGGTGAATAGTCAAAAAGATTAGCTCTCGATGGTGAAATATCGAGCGACAGGGTCCACCCGCTGCAAAGTTACGCGGCTACCGTAGTTGGATGCGGCCGAGCAACTGCATAGTGAAATGATATCACATACGCAACTCCCAGTGGGGCCAACCCTACCCTTACACCGAGTTGTACACAATCAATCAGTACTTACGCCCTATCGTTGACGTTCCACGGAGCGCGAAGCTTGAGGTAGACGTCCGGGGTGAGTTCACCGGGGTTGTTGACTTCCATTCGGGGGATCGGGGTGAAGGCCCACCGGCTGTCCTTCAACTGAAATCACGGACGAATGAAGACGGGAAAAATCGTACGCGGAGGTCATCACCAGCAAAGCCCTGCTTCCCCTTGCAGCGAGACAAATCTTGTGGGGAACGACTATGCATGGACTGTATCGAAAATAGGGCCTCTAGAGGTCAGCCGTTCCGGTCGGGTATGTACGCGCCGTGACCGAACGCTACCGTTGGCGAATGTCTAACCACGGGCTTGTCGCAAGGGGATTTTCCTTGTCAATTGGAAGGCGTGCTCAAGGGCTACACATGGTGCTAATCTTGCGCGCAGTTGCCGAAGTTGGGCACTACGATGCACAGGTCGGGTTATGCGTTAGTGAAGTTCGTACGGGCGCTGCCCGCAGCAAACGAGTTAGATCGACGGAACCGCAACCGCTGTCTCTCGCAAACACTTACCATGTTGTCGTCCTCATCGTACGTCCCGAACCATTCGGGCGTGAACACTTTGCTGTAAGTCTCCGCCGACGAAACAGATTCCCCGAAAATCCCTCCGGCCGAAGAGCCGTCGATGGTGAAGTCCCAGTACGGCACGGTCAGCTTGGGATTGACCCTCTGAAGGCTGTACTCGAAGGTGTTGGTGATGACTGCGTGGTTCGTCATAAACCCGAGACCATCGTGGAACTGTCGTGGAGACAGGGTCAAGGAAGTAGAAATTAAGTAACAAGCAACGGATTGGGGACGATGACTTAAAAGAGAGACGAAACATTTGATCTTGAACGGTCACGTGTTTACACACAAGCTGCTGACGAGTGTATAGGTTCATGTCCCACCACGCGGTAACCTCGGTTCGACGGCAAGAAACAAAAGGAGGCGAGTCGAACAAGTGCGGGTGTATGTTCATCGCGATGTTTACTGGTTGTAGAACACATGTTCGATCGTACGGGTGTAAGGTCACACAGGAGCTCGTCTCTTCTACATCGTGTTTGAATGCTTCGATGGAATGAAACTGCAACATCCAATGGCACTACCTACCCAAACATCGAGACTTGCGTCTGACTGGTCACAAAGACACTGCAGTCTCGGGTGGGGACACACACGAGGGAGGATGTTCCGCCACGCGCGACAGTCTCGCTGGATTTTTCGTAACGCGCCGACTTTTCAGCTTGTAGCTTGAAGAATATACATGCAAACACAGGAAGACTACCCATTCGAGGTATACCCACAGTCGAACGGGAGGTGGAGTCTTTTCAGGGAGTGAAGGAAAAACCGGCCGAGTACTGGACTAATTTCGAGTCTTTTTCAAGTCATATGTACACTGATGATTTATATCGGTGATGCCAGCTAATCTTGTTGTCCCTCGGGCGGGAACACACACGGGGGAGGAAGTTTTGCCATGCGCGACCGTCTTCCTGGATCTTTGAAAACCCGCCGAATTTGGACATATATCTTGTTCGCCCCGCGTTCCGCCATGCGCCAACAGGTACGTGGGCAGACCGCACTCGATCTCCGCGTACAACACACCGAACAGCACGCGGTCCCAAGGTTAATCCAGAACTTCTCTGTCCATGCCGCGCTTATTGTTTCTTTTTTGCCGATGCCAACAAAACGACACGTACTTCTCGAATTATCTGCTAAATGTGCACGCACGGGTATCTTCTTGTGAAGGATATGTTACGCCAGGCAATAACAGAACATAACAAATAGTCTGGAGAAAGCAATTCCCACCGACGACGCTCACGGTAGCTGCGTTCACCCTCTTACACGCTACTACTGTCGATGGCAACATCTTGAGGACACACAAAAACGTAAACAACGGTAAGCTTTCTAAGAATAGACTCACGTGATCGCAGTCCTGCGGGCTCGCTGCCTTGTAGTGAAGACGGTTGATGGCGTAGATGTCTGCGTAGTCATCTCCGTACAGCTCTTTGCCGTTGCCACCTTTCACTCTCACCGTCCAAAGCGTGTACATCTGTTGTGGAGATCCACAGCGACAATTGCGACGGAAGCCGTTATTAGGACGAACAGGTAGGTTGCCCGTCGAGGCGGCAACGTGACATCGCGGGCAGCTGTACATGATCGAGCATTCCGCGATTCCACATGCACTCTCCGTACGTCTTCCACCCGTATGCATACCGTAGGTTGCGTGCGTAAGATATCACACCCCAAGGACCGATTTTCAAAGCTCGATTACTTCACAACGAAGAGGATATGCCGAAATCAAAGGATGTGTGTTCGGAAAGCTCTCGAAGAGGCGGTTCCATCGCCGCGACCATCTACGGGTCTTTCACACGGAAAGTAATTGCCCGGCAAACGCTGGGCGAGTCGCGACCGTCTAGGGGGTGCGATATCTTATGCAACCTGCGGGTCTTTCACACGGAAAGAGAGTGCCCGGCAAACGCTGGGCGAGTCGCGACAGGCGAAAATGGCCAAAGCATGGGGAACGGGGGTGCGGAGAATCCGAAAGGCGAGATATATCCGTGCTAGAAAGCGGCCCAGCAACGATGATTTTGTCCAGCGGTAAGACGTTTCTACAATATACAGGTACGAGAAAAACTAGAATTGGAGGTATTTTTGTGGTGTGTCTTATGCGCTACCGGGTCTGACTGCTCCTGCTGCTGTGCAAGGTTTGTTCTTGTCATCACGCCCACTCACCGCGTCAAACAGCTCCTCTCGCTCCTCGTCCGTGAGGGTTCGCAACTCGCGGCGGACGTACTTGACCATCACCTTCTCCTCCAGCCTTCTAGCGACCACGCCGGTCTCCGTGTTTACCTCCTCCAAATCAATGATGGTGTCATCGAGGACAGTGAGGATCATCACGGTCTCGGCACCGCTCGCTTCGGCACGCAAGTCGTCCTTGTCGGCGTCGGCGCCCCGCACGGTCCAGCGATACTCGAACCCGTCCCGCGGGGACGATACCGTAAACGTCGTCTCGCGGTGCGGCTCGATGAGCTTGACCTCCTTGAGCCACGGGTAGTCCAGCGCCGGCTTTCCGTCACGAATGTGGTAGAAGTTTGTCGCCTCGAACGAGAGGGGGGCCAGCTCCGTTGCGACTCCTGGCCGGGAGTGGTGGACTTTGACAGCAGCGGGGGTGTCGTTGGCCTTCACGCTGCCGCTGCCGCTGCTCCGCGCGATCCCGGATGCCTCGATCATCGACTCCGTCCGTGCTGTCTCCAACGTTGTTGTCGCCGAAGGAAGGTGATACCCCGCCTGAGCCAAGGCTACCATCACGCCCACGGCGAGCGTGCCCACAACAGCAAAGCTAAGCCATCTCCTTCCGCTGGGTTGCTCTCTTCTCTCCGTCCCATTTTCCCGAAGGTGGTCGAAGGACAACACTGGCGTTGCCTTCGCGACATCGTCTTGCTCGACCGATCCGTACTTCCTCCTCGGCAGCGTCGGTGAAGATTGGAAGGACATGACGGTAAACAAAAAGAAAGGACCCGCTCTGTCCCAGCTGAGTGCCCAGTCGGATCAATGGGGTGGATGCTCTGGCCTTTCTCTTTGTCCTTCTCTCTCTTGCTTGCCCTCGTCTTCCGCTCGCTGTGGATGCGGCTGGGTCGTGCGTGTTGTGCAACACCGGAGTGAGCACTGCGGGCCGAGGCCTGGTGTGAAGAAAGCGTGATGGATAGGGAGGGGCATTGCGTGATGCACAACAAAAAAAAAACGGAGGATTTTTCAAGGATTTTTCCTTACTTATGCAAGGCACACTGCAGACAGCATTATATGCGCGTACAATTGTGTTCACGTTTGCATCACACAGAGACCAAGTAACGCAGTAACGACATTTATTCGACCGCTGGTAGAGCTTGCCCAGTTCGGTACATGTGGGGGGGTGGGGGGTGGAGAGGCGCGAAAATAGAGGCTAATCGTGTTAATATTGGCAACCACAACCAAACGAAACAAACAAACCACGAGGACCAAGAACAAAACTCCAAAAACACATCTGAGTATTTTGATTGGCCGAGAACCTCACAGTCTCTCTCCGCCTGGTTGCGGGTAAACCGGGAACCGGGACAATGGGTAAAGATATGCGCCTGGTGCAATATCCATAGGACCCACGACGAAGCACATTGGTGCGCACAGCACATCGCATACAACACACCTTTGTACCCCGTATTCCAAATGCGGCACTCGACAAAAAATTCATCCGACAAGCGGGGAAAATTGTGTTGCAAGCGATGTCGTGTTGTTGTGAGCGTTCACATAGATACATGATCAAAGATGAGGACGTCGCCGTGGCCCTGGGCCACCTCGATGATCTGTTGTTGGCGTCCGTGAACGATGATTATTCGATCTTGATCCATGACAAATCATCATCACGTTCTCCAAAACTCGTCATGCGTACCACAGCCGCGACAACGGCGTGCCATCCCATCCACCTTCTCATTATTCTGTCCGTCTATATACAACAACATATGCATACAACGGCGGCTGGTCTCTGGTTCGCAGACCTGAGGGGGGCGGTCACGGCACCTTTGTTTGGGGTACTGTTCCTGTGGTATGTGAATCCAGTGTCACGGAGTCACGTGGGATTCACTGCCCAACTGTCACACATTCCCACTGTCACACGTCCCACTGAGCTCCGAGAGAGGGAGAGAGAGCAGTACCAACATGTCACCCCAGTCTGCTCGGCGGAAGTATGGGTCCGTGGAAGACCCGACCAAGTCGCGGCGCGCCGTCTCTCCTACGCCAACTGCCGGAGATGATGATGCCGGTGCCGCCGAAAGAGTTTCTTTCGACTTTGATCCGTCGCGCGCTTTGCGTGGCGAGAGCGCGGACGACCAAGGGGCAGGGAAGCGATGGTTCACCCTTGTGGTCGTCGGGGTGCTAGCCGTGGGAGTCATGATGGCCCTCACTCACGCGGGATACCGGTTGCCCAAGGTCACGAGAACAACCACAGACATCGGCAGCCAAGGCCAGGCTCCGAGTCTGATCCGTGCTGATGAGGTCAAGATCAGCGAACACCTTGCGGTGGAGGACGACGAGAAGCAACACGTGGCTCGACCGTCTCCGATAGCCGACGTATCTCCTCGTGCAGAGGACGAGACACCTACTGCAGAGGACGGGCAGCTCCCCGGAGAAGTTATTATCCCGCAATTATCCTTCGAGGCGACCAACTTCTACCACCTGCGTGATGGAAAGCCGGCGCAGGACTACCCGTGGCTCAAGGACGTCAAGCTCATCGAGCCCCACCGCGAGACGACGCTTACCGTAAAAAAACCTCGCGACGCGTACGACTACCGCTGGCGAGTGTTCGCCGGAAGCGCGGCGGAGGGAGAGCTGTGCGCCGAGGCGGCAGGGGAGGAGGTTATCGTCGTCCTGACCACGCTCGATGAGAACCACGTCGTCCTCGAGGAGGTAGACACGGATGGGACGGTCGTTCGGCGGCTGCAGGAGATGGTGATGGTCAAGTACGTGAGGAGGGAGATCAGGAATCTTACTGACGAGGAGCGAGAGGAGCTGTTTGACGCGGTGAGAGAGTGATGTTATCTACACCATTTCGTTTTTCGATTGCTTTTTCATGTCCAGATACAGATGCGCATCGCTGCTGCTCTTCTCCCCAATAAATTGGTTTGATTTACGCGTCCCTGTTCACAGCAGGCCATCATGCTCGTGCGGAGGCAGATTGCACGGATTGTTGAATGCAGAGGCGCTCATCGCCGCGGTATGCTTATTTCTGCTGTAAAAACTTGGTGACGTGGGTGGATAAACTGGTTCTGGCGTTCAGCAGTGTCTTTTTCAAACCCTCATGATCCCCTGTGCGTATAACGTGTGCCGAAGTGAAAGCGTGCCGCCTGGCGCTATTCATACGTTCGTACGTTGTGATGTTGAATCGATAGTACCGCTGCTGCTGTGGCGAACTTGCCCTCGTTTTTAAATAAGACCCCCCCCCGTGTGTCATCTGCACCCATTTCTTTCACCAACCACGTTCTCGTACAAACGCAGATGTTCACGCTTTGGTCGGTGAGAGTGGACGGCGGCAACGGGAAGGAGCTCTACGGAGATGATTACGCGGACATTTTCGCTATCAACCGCCTGCACTACAAGGCAGCGAGCCCTTACGAGTGCGACCACGTGAGTTGTCGTTGGCATGCACGACACGCCTCCACGAGATGTTTACAACCTCTCTTGACTTTGTAGCGCATAATTGGGGCAACACTACTTTTTTTTTTTTTGTATCTCCGGTATCCTACTGCTGTAGACTAGGTGATGGTGTTAAAGTACACCATAAAAGTGCGAGACATGGATGGCACCAGGGTGCCCGTATTCAGCACCACCGCAGCACCAACAAGGCCGCTGTGTGTTGTGTGCTTTTGTTTAGACATCAAACCGGTTGGGGAGATGGCACCGGGGTGTCGAGAAAATAGCATTCAAATTTTATGAGATCGCGCCGGTGCCATCTCTCGCATCCTTGATGGAGATGGAGCACCTTTATAATTTTTTTGTCTTCACTTCAAATCAGCGCTCACAGCACTAGTGCCGTTCACTCAAACCCGTGATCACACGGAAGAGCCCCTCTCTACCCTCCCTCCTGTGGCACGTTGCCTTCGATTTTTAATGCGAGAGAGTCCAGCACTCTCTTTCCCTCGTGTACACACGAACTAATGTAGCGCTATCCACCAGGCCAGGAGCGAAAGCGAGAGAAAAACTCACTTTGTAAGAAAAGCTCGCGTACGCCGGGATGCGAACCCCTGACCTGATATTTTCGAGGATACCAACTAGACCATCACCGGGACGACCGGCCATGGATCAACAATATCCATTCCTCACCGCTTCCTCAAATGTCGAATCTCCCATGTGTGTAACGCATACAGTAAGTGTGCCATCCTTTGTTTGCATTCACTTCGGGTAACCTTCCCTGAACCATTTAGGGAAAAAAAAGATACACCCATAAATTCTACCCGTTCGAGATATACCACTCGAACGGGATGTGGTCGGAGTCTTCCCAGTGGGTGGAGGAAAATCGTCTATACACTGCTGATGATTATGTCAGAGTGACACCAGCTGGTTCTAAGTACAAAAACATCTTTAAAGGTAACCTTCATAAAAGACATCTCCTGAACCATATGGTATTGCCGAAGCATCGGCGATGGCGTAGCCTCAAAATCTGTCCATAGCTTTTCTCGTTTCTTTCTTTTTTTCCTTGTGAGCCCACGGCGGTAGTGAACCAGGCACGCAAGGTCAGCACTTCTGCAGAGACCAACTGCAGGAGATAGATGCGCTCGTTCGGTCGTCCTCACGCTGCTGAGGTTTGTTGACCAGAACAGGCCACGACACGCGCAGAGCACGCCATACATCCGGCCTACGTGCAAGCGGCCACACATGGGCTCCACAACGCCACACGAAACACGAAACCCGTCCGTATTCTACGTAGTATTTACGTTGGGTGGTCCGTCCTCGTTTTGCAATTTTGTCTTCTTCTTGAAGTATTACCCACGAACCCACCGGTGCTTCTTTCGAGCGTGCACCAGTCCGAACTACGTATCAATGTGATAGTGACAAAAAATAAATTCATGGCAGAAACGAACGATCTTATGGTGCTGGTTTGCCCTCCCCCCCTGTGGCGTCTTTGCCCCTTCAACAGTTCCACGACGGTCTAGGCTTCTTGACCAACCACATCGTCTTAACAAACACTTTTGAGGCCAGCCTACAGACGGTGAACCCCAAGCTGACTTTGCCGTACTGGGACTTCACCATCGAGACCTCTACCGCCGGCACTAACGGCGATGGAGGTTACCAGTCCCAGACCAAGACCGAACTGTTCCAGGAGTCTTGGTTCGGAACTGTGGACCATACGGATGACCAAGTGAGTTTTCTCTTTTCGGTTCCTTGCGCAACGGGCGAGAGGAGAGGCGGTTCTGAGGTCGAAAGCAGGGTCATTAATTGGTCGTCGTCGAAGGCTACGGCGGGGAAACAAGACCCGCAACACCTGTTTTAGCGTTTCTTGCAAGCTACTGTAGTCGAAGAACGCTCCTTCGTGAATACCTATGCGTACAATTGGCGGAACGAGAAGCTACCGTGAATGGAGGCATTTGACGGAGAGGAAAAGTATCCGTGCCTCCCCTGGCTCTTGAGTCGGAGCGAACACTCTTGGAGTTAGCGTACAATACAGTTCGGTAGGCGACGGCTGGCTAACAAATGCTACTTGCGACCAAATATAATTATCACTACGTTGGCCTGCTAGAAGGACGCTCCGAGAAAATCCTTGGAACGTTTCCAGAACCGGTCGTCGACACCCAGCAAAATCTCAGTGACGGTTTATTCTTGCCCAATCATACAAAATACCCAGTGGCATCACCTCCCGCGGCCGGCGAAGTCGCTCTCCCCCGACCAAACCCCCTCGTCCGTTTTTGACGATCGTGCTGACGTCTTGTCCCTTGACCCGTGTTGGTCCTTTTCTTGTTAAAAATTGTCGTGGTTTCGTTTCTTCATCAGGTGAAGGATGGTCGGTGGGCCTACACCGAGATCCCAAAGATGAAGGTCAACGACCCTGGCGCCGTAGAGCCAGACGTGTACAGCAAGCTCCGTGCTCCGTGGAACGTCAACGATCGGCCGTGAGTCGTCGCCCCAACGGCAGCAGCCCCACCCTTGTTTCTTCGGTGAATGGAGACCCGTGCTCCTGTTTCGACTCACGACGATCTCATGATGAGTAGTCTTGTGCCTTTCCCGTGCAGCTGTTTCCACTCTCGCCTTTTACCCACAGCAAGCTGTCTGCTTGTTGCCCGGGTACCTACTGAGAGCTTGTTTAAATTTGAGTGTACCTGACCGCCTCTATCCCACACGCCACCTACTATCGGCAGATACCTGACCCGCGGCATGGGCAAGATGTGCGACGCCGAGGTGGACGAGTGGTACCCTTGGCCGACGTGCGAGATGCACTACGACCTTGTCACCGGCTACAGCGACTTCTACTCGTGGGTTTGGTACTCCCTGTACAACCCCCACGGACCGGTGCACATCTGGATCGGGGGCGTGTTGGACTGCGAGGAGACATTCGGCGCCATTGCCGAACTCGTGGGTCCGTCCATCGCCGAAGACCTGGCGCTGTACTCGTTTATCCACCGAAAGAACCTGTTCCGAGACGGAATTTTCTCGTGCGTTGGAAGTGCCTCGGTGGCACAGGCGCCGGCGGAAGTGAGTTAGATGCCGCCGCCTCTTGTTGTAAAATCCTCGAGAGGAGACAGGCCCCGTTGTTGGACTTTTACTATCCGGAGATCTAGACCTACCCTCTTGTCTCGCGCTTATTAAGTACTTCGAAGTAATTTTATTTTTTGTTCCAAACTTCACCAAATTTATCTCTTGCACAGATTAAGAGTCCGTGATAGCCTAGCAACGGATTGATACAAAAAAGGCTCTAGATTGAGTTTGCGACTTGTCTACAGATGGCCAAATCGCACCTGAACGGTAGCCACTCAGTTCTGTTTTCGCTTGTTGTGGAACGGATGGGCGGCAGATGGCTGCTTTTGTGATGCCAGTGACGTCAAGGTTTACACGTCTTCGCCGTCGTTCCACGGCAGCTCTGTGCACCGGGTTTACGTTGGTGTTCGCCGTGAACCACGAGCGAATAACTGCTCTAATTAACGATTTTTTTCTCGTCAAACCTATGGATACCAACTCCAAGCGGCTCCGTTGCCGCTACTTGGCCCCCCTGTGGCATGCGGGCCCGGGGTCTCTAAGAGGCTATGTGCGCAGGGTTCCTCGCGATGTGTGGCATGTACAACACAGGATACCTGAGTCCACGGCAACAGCTCTTTCTCTCGTTTGGTTTTTTGCGTACGACACATGCGACGGCCGGCAGGTGCTATCCAGCGGCCAGTGCGGCTGCCAGGGGTACGATCTCACCCAAGGGGATGACTACGAGTCAATCTACTACAAGATGGTGGACCTCGATGAACTCATTGGTAATTTCGACGCGGACGTGAAGCGCCAGGTCGTGGCGGCGCTTTGCACGACTCCTATGAACGACGGGGATCACTTGCAGGTGCGTTGATAACTCTCTCCGGTGCGTGCAGCGCTGGATTGTGCTGTTCGTAAGCCCTCCGTACGCCAACGCAGTCCAGAGCTGGTGGTGACGCGTCCAAGAGCCGGGGTGTTTTCTGTTCCCATATTGTTTCTGGCTAGCGCTTCTGCTCCGTCCGATGTGTGGCCTTTCTTTATTGTACGTCCCTGATGGGAGTCGTTCGACGCCAGCTCCTCCGAAGCGCACTTCTTGTCTCAGGCGGCACACTGTTGAGCGCGTTGTGGTTGGTCCTTGCTCTCCTCGTCCCGCCGCCCGCATACAGGCAAGCTCGTCCCTGGACCCGTCATTCTGGCCGACGCACCCAACCATGGAGCGGCTGTGGATGTACTCCGTGCTGACGAGGCAAATCACGGACTTCACCTGGCCGGACGACGACATCACCGTCACCAAGCCCGACGGCACTGTCGAGGTTGAGTCGATCAGCCTCTACGGCGAGACCTGCTTGGGACACCGCGGCAGCGACGTGTTCCCCTTCGGCCTCCTGGACTCCGACACGGACGGCTTCGAGGTAAGATGAAGCGAAATATTCATGTACACTTCTTGTAGTAAGACTTAATACTTCGAAGTATAATATAATACAGATACGTAAATGTTTCTTTTTTGTGTTGGTTGATGTTCGCTGGGCTCACAACACGTCAGCTGTGCGAGCTGGTCGAGCATGGGAAACGTCACAGATGGCGGTCACACCAACAATGCATTGCTTTCATCGCGCCTCGATGCAACTACGAGTATGCTCTGACGAGCCAGCCCACTCCGGAGGCCCGCATTACCTTCACCATATTTTCCGTCTTGTTGGCGTCGTTCAGGGTAGGTTCGAAGCCCCGGCGTCCCTTGGATGTCCTACACGTTGTAGCGTCGCTTGTTTTTTTCTCATGCCGAACCTACCCCGCACGCTCTGTGGTGGTCGCGTTTGTCTCGGCGACAAACATGACGCTGTTCTGGGCGACTCTGCCAACTTGTTTCGATGAAGTCGAGTGTCCCAGAGGTAAGCCTGTAAGCGTCAGCTCCCGAACCTAAAGTGCACCTGTCCGCTGACGCAACTCTGCCTGGCGGCGGTGATTTACATATTTTTTTGATGCCTTTTTATTGTTTTCGTGACATATTTCTTCTTAGGTGAAGACCGGCATCAAGGGCATGGAGAACGGAAATACCCTCACCAACCGAGAGCTCCTCCAGGCCTTCGATGCCCGTTCCAACTCGGTTTCGTACGTGTACGACACCTTCAAGTGGACCCACTGCGAGACCGACGGTTTCGACTTCAACGAAGCCTGGAACACGGGAGCCGAGGCACGAACCACGTCAAGCAGCCGCCAACCTTCTTTTAAGCAGGGTGCCCCACGAGCCCCGATGTACAACATCTTGGAGAAGAAAAGGGCAGCTCGCGCGGCCAAGAAGGCAACCAATCTGATCGATTGATCAATATATTTTCCTCACCCGGAAGGGGTAATTGTAGATTTGGTGTGTTGTACGCGGGAGGAGGGGGGCGGGGGTTAGGTTAGGGACCCTGTTGCTCGATTTTCGTGACGTGATCTCTCCGTCTGGTTTGTGCTTGCTTTGTTGAGGTACTCGTCCAAACGATCGCTCTTGATGGTTTATCTTTGTCTCTCTAGGGTATTGATTGCTTTATTTAAATGTTTTGGTGTGCACGGGTGGGTTCGAATACAAATGGTTGCTTTTGTCGACGGGCGAGAGGGAAGAGCAACCTCGCCCTCCCCGTTGGTTCATTTCTATCGTTCCCGTTGGTTGAAGGCAACCACGAAACGGGCGATGTACGTCTATCAATATATGTCATTTTTCTTTCATTCGTCAACGTGACAAATACCTTCACAATTTCAGCTGCCTCCCAGTGAAAAAGGAAGCGAGTAGATACCGGTGGGTAGATATTTAGTGTCCACGACGAGTTTAGGTCACACTGATTCAGTCACAGCCAAAGGCGTTCGGGTTGTGTCTCGTTTGTGGTAAATTGTTTGCAAGGTTTCTTACACGTGTTCGCGCGGCGCCACTGTTGTGTTTTGGGACAAACAAGGTGTTGAAGCGCTTTGCACTAGTTGACATGCACGTAGTAGTCGGTTGCCCGTCACATGTTGATTGTTGATGTTTTTGCCCGTGACATTGGATATCCCTGCATTTCCCCGTGGCAGCGGCAGTTTTGAGCTTGTGTGTTGCCGTCCTGTCTGCGTTCGTCCACTGTTGCCCCTGAGGGTCACAAGAGGGGGTGCGTATGGCTGCCCGCCGGTACCGGGCGGAGACAAGCGATGAATGCGGCGGAGATCCTGTCTTCTGTCATGGTGTCAAGCCACACCATACCTCGAGCACCCTGTTTGCCTCCCGAGACGAAACCCTTGATAACGATAATAAATGCTTCGGAATCTTTCCTCTTTTGGTTGAAGAGTTCGCGACGTTCCACCTTTTCTGTTCACTGTGTGGAGTTTTGTCTGTGTGTGTGCTGTGTGTGTCTCTATTGTTAGCATCGACCGCGCTAACCGACTGACTAATGAAGATACTACATTCTGTTTTTTATCTCTCTCACGTCCGATCCAACATGCTTGGGCGGGTTGCTGGCATGCGTCAAATCTAGAGAAAAACAGAAACAAACGGTGCGTATGTTCGTAGGCATAGACTACGTCTGTAGCACTCGCAACGGCGCGGTCGTGTTGCCAACGGATGTCGTCGTGGCGTCGGAGTTCGAGCCTAAGTAGAAGACAATCGGAAAAAACAGAGAGCGATACAGCACGGGGTCCAGCTCCTCCCTCCTATGTGACCCCGGTTGGGTCGTCTAGCACCTAGTTGAAATGGAGGATAGGGGTCAGAGGGGCAGACGATAAAGCCCAATGATGGGAGAAAAAAAAAAATGTACGGGCCCGCAGATAGGAAACGTAGTTGCGTTGTAGCCACCGAGCATAGCAGCAGCACCACCACCACTAAAAAGCATTCATTCGTGTGTGTATTCTACGAAGACAAAGAAATTACGGGGGATGGATGCCACAGCATCGAAAGGGTTGGAGGGCCCAACAGCACTGCGGAAAATGTTTGCAAACAAGTGCATGGTATTGGGCGACGCCTGGAAGGCATCAGCTGCTTGCTGAAGTGCATTATTTCATGCAAATAAATGCGCAGACCAGCACTTCGATCCGCGTCATCAGTACTCGTGAAAAGAAACACAACTTTCTCGCCCACCGCGTCTTTTCTGTTTATTGCCAATAGTGACTCCGACACGGTATCACCTTGCCACCTCCCCCCCTGCCTTCGGCTTTGATGCATCCACGAAACGCGTTACCACGTTACCGAGTGGATGCGTGCACTTTGCAACGACGACGCATTGATTGAAGGTAAACACAGCATCAGCAGTGGATGAAGAAAGTGGGCTGGGATGGGAGAGAAGAAGGGCCGTGTGTACAGAGCACGACGCGACGTTCCCGGTTCCTTTCGAAAGGCAGACCAGCTGATAACCGAAATGGTGCACGTGTGTTCGCATGAGGCACCTAACAACTGCGACTATGTAGGTAAAACATTCATCGCCATGGGGGATGTTCTTTTCCGAGACCAAACAAGCCACCTGATCTGAACGGCAGCAACAGCAACAGAAACAACGTCGAGAACATCAGCAGTAGCAGCAGCAGCAGCAGTGTCAACAATACAGCAGTGTGCCTTCATGTGCACCACAACAGACAGATGCAGTAGGGTCCCCTTCCCAGTTGGCACCACAATACTACCTTCGGTCGGCGGTACTAAAGAGCAGTCGCCGCCCCGCCCCGCCCGCCCCCCCCGCCCTCCCAACCCACACCCCTGCGCACAAACACAAATCACAAAAAACCTCCAAGTTCGACGGCATCGCGACATGCCTGAACACTACAATAGCGTATCACCTCTCTCATATTTTCTACACTAGTGGTAGAATATATGAGCACGCTGGGTGGGGCCATAAAGCAAGTGCTGTACACACCAAGTGAACACCTACAACAGATTTACAAAGCACGAACTGGATCTGCATAGACTTCTACATGTATGTTCCGTCAACTCTACATCACTAAATCGACACACACAAGCACCACACCCGCAGCCCTCTTCCACGTTCACCTCGTCGCCAGAGTTTTCGTGATGGGTTGTGCCCTGCCGTCATACATAAATACTTCCCCCCCTTCTGACGAAGAAGAGGGGGTAATGTCTTTGATCGACGAACATCTCCCCACCACAACGGCGTGGTAATGTAGCCGCTTGGTATCAAGCCAAGAAAAAATCGACCAAGTCCCGGATGATGTACTTTATCGTCCTGATTCTCACCGGGAGAGGACCCGGGGCATCCACTACTCCGAACTGGCACCCCCCTGCCCCCTCTCAGCCAATTCTACGCCCATTGGACTCCTGTTGGGTAAAAATGAGGTTCAACTCTTCCAATGTGGTACGCGCGACCAGACCCGCCCGTGCCTCGAACGAGAGAAGGCTCTCGCCCCGCCTCGCCCCACGCTGTAAACCGCCTACGCAGGTCGCCACGACGATGCATAGCTCGCGCACGCTCACGCTTCGCGATAGTAGTAGTGAAATAGTATTCAGTCCTTCACAGAAAAAACATTCCCGAGTGCCACTCATTGTTGGCCGACCACATAAAAAAGCACATACAAAGACGGCTCGTTCCTACCGGCTCATTCCTACTAAGGCACCTTGTTCGCGACCAAAGGTTTGTGGCTGGCCCGAATAGCCTACCAATTGTACTGCTGTGCGATGAATGTCTGCAAGAGAGAAGCCCTCAAGCAACCAAGTGCCTCTCAGATGGGGTGCATCCAACCGTCTTACAGCGCACGCCAAGTAACCGCAAAAAACGTACCGTACGTATCGTCACGGGCACAACACAAAAAAGCAAGGAAATTTCACACGAGACATCTCCGCACGAAGTCACGTAAAATGCATCGAATCCCCCAACACAGCAGCCTGCACAGCATCCTTGGTTGGGTCACTGAAACAATTTGGAACCTCTAGGCACCCATTCAGGCCTCGACAAAATCATCATGGCCGTCCGGAATGCTTCGCCCGCACGTGGCACGCGGTTGTTCTCGTAATTGCTGAAAAGAGCAAAAGGGGGGCAGAGCTCTGCGCGCGCCCTTCCTGGAATTACACACGCACCAAGAAAGGGACTGAAACTGACAAAACTGGGACACACAGCAACCACCACCACCGCTGAAACCTCTCGACACACAGAGCTGGAGAAAAAAAAGGGCCGAAGTAGCATTCTCAATGGCCCCCGCGATTTAAACACTGCCTCACAGGGACATGTATCCAATGTAGACTAGTGCGGAACAACTGGGCTAAGCTGACCCTCGGTGTAGGACAAGCATTGGTGTGTCTAAGGTCATATCGGCATGGCACCCACCATCGCTCCTTGTATATGGGTCTAGTAGGGGAATACCCTCCCCTTTCTCTCGTTCTCTTCTTTCTCTTTCACCGATGCACCCTCGGTCTGACAACGACCACAACACGCCCCCCGCCACGCACTCGTCTCATGAGTCCGAAGTTTTTTTTTCTGGGCTACAAGACTCCATATTCATCAACTATAGCTGGAGCACAGTACAATCTATTTAAAAAGACGCCAACTAGACAGTAAGGTACAAGAACAAACGAGCAAGCGTGCTGTCCTGCCCCCCCCGATCGACCTCACGTCAAACGTACAAACCCACCGCCGGTCGAACAGTAAGCGNCCCCCCCCCCCCCCCCCCCCCCTTAGCATACGTGTAGAACAAACCTGCCTGTTTAAAGGGCACCACCTGGTGCGACTCATGCTGCTTCTCCACCGCGACCGCGGTCGGAGATGAGGCGTACCCCATTTCGCTTCGTCCACGCGCGTGGCTACAACCGCCGGGCGCAGAAACGCGAGGACATACAAACTTATGACGCCTCTCGCGTTATCGACCACCACCCCCAGGGCCGTGCTGACCTGCACTACCACGCGCAGCGGAGCTCCCGCCGTGAGGATGGTCAAAATTTTCTCCCCGGGATATCCCAGCCCCCGACCCAAATTCCCCTCCGCCAATCCCCGCCTCTTGCCACCGCGCGTTAGGAATCATGTGTGTCCCCAGCGCCTGGTGCTGTTGCTGCTGCCGCAGCTGCCCTGCCGCCGCCGCCGCGCCACCCTCCCAACGGTGGCTATGCCCTCTTCCCGCCACCGACTGGTTCTGCTGAACCCCTCCCCCCGCTCCTACCCCCCCCCATGCCGCGGCGCCGCCGCCACTCCCTGGCCCGGACCCTACAGCCATCCCAGTCATAAAATTTTTGGAACCCTGCTCCAGGCCCTCTTGTTGCCTCAACTCGAAGATGGACGGGAGCGCGCTACCGGCGGCGGCGGCGGCGGCGGCGGCGCGCCCTGACGGGTTCGCCATGTCTCCACCCCCTCCCCACCTTTCTGGGGGTCGCCAAGCTTCCAGGGCCCCCCCGCCTTTTCCTTCGCCACCGCCGCCGTGTGCATTCATGGCCTTCATGGCGTCTCCCGCTCCCACCCCGTTCCCCCACCCGATGGCACCCACCTGCCCTTCCCTGTTCCTGACGCTGCTGCTGCTGCTGCTGCCGCGCATTGCCGCCCCCCCCGGGACCCTCGTGTCGTGGTAGTAGCCGCTGCTGCCGCTGCTGCTGCTTCCGGGAGGAGGCGGGAACATCGGGCCTCGCATAGGGGGCGACGTCGCCCCTGCGGCCGCCGCCGCCGCGGGGTGGAGCCCGTGGCCCCCGCCGCTAGTAGCGGAGACAGCGGCCGCGGCAGCAGCACTGGAGGGCTGGTCGCCCGGGTAGAACACGAACGGGTAGCCGAGAGACCGGGCCGCCTGGCCCCCTCCCAGGGGAAAGTCGGAGCCGTCGGCTGGCGAACGGACGCGCCCGTAGTCGGCCGAGCTGAGCACCCCGCCCACGCTGCCGCCGCTCGGGCCGACCCCGCTCGTTGCCGCGCCTGCCGCCCCCGACCCGCTTCCCCAATACTGGGATGGGTACGCCTGTTCTGCGCTCCCTCCCCCTCCTCGGCCGTACAGGCTAGAGCTGTGGTACTGCTGGTGCTGCTGGTGCTGGTGCTGCTGCTGCTGCAGTTGCCACGAAGCCTGAGCAGCAGCACCGCCATGGAATGCCTTCATTCCACCGAATGTCAAAAATTGAGGAAGAGGGGTGTAGGGGGGGGGCGTATCCTTATGTTTTGCATGCCTCAACGGCTAGACCATTGACTATTTTTTTTGGGGGGGGGGCATATCTTAGCTTTGCTCGCCTTAGTCATATGGCCATTGGGCACGCGTCGCTTCTGCGGCGGCGGATCACCGCACCGGTTCCTGAAGGAGACACCAACAACATTTGGAGTATTTTTTGTCGAAAAACTGCTAGGTCAATGGAACAGTTTTTCACTGCAGCGCGACCGCGGTAACCGAGACACCACCGGCATTCGGGCGTGTGCTTCATCGTAGTACCCATGTAGCAGTTTCTCATGACTCTGGTTGGAGCATCCAAACGGGCCGAAGGCCTACAACTGACGCCCGGAGAACGTGGGATGATAACACCCTCAAACACTGTCCATGTTACGTGAAGATTCACCAACACACTTCGAACACTTCAGAAGCGTTTTCGGATTAGCAGGGCACTGCGACTGACGATGACTTTTGTTTGGTCCGTCGGCTAGCGTGGTCGACCCTAAAAATGAACACGCACACACACACACGCACACACAACGGCTTCTCAGATCATGGCCTATAGAAACATTATATGTTTTCAACCGCGCTGATGATACTGGCGGCTTTTCATTGGTCAGCCGGTTAGCGCGTTCGATGCTATCGACAAAAACAGTCACGCTTCACTTGCCTGGTGGTGCTGCAACTGCTGGTAGTGTTGCTGCTGCCGCACCCTGTCACCACCGCCGAGAGAGCCTGTCGCGTCGTCTAAGCCGTGCTGCTGCCCCATGGGGTGCGGCGAGTCCGGTGGCGAGGCCGATGTGTTCCCGCCGATCATATACGTCCGCATCTGTTCTAAAAAGTGCTCTCTCACCGCCATCTCGGAGAAGCGGCCCAGACATTCCCTGTTCACGTACAAAAGAGAGCGCGATACCATAGCAGTGCCCCCCCCCCACCATGTCAGAAAAGGGGGCGAGGGCGAGCACGCCTTTACGGAGGTGGGATGTGCCTTTACAGTTGCACCGATCTTGCCCGGGTAAAGGCGGGGACGGCTGCTGCGTTTCCGTATCCCTTTCAACACTCTGTGCAGTCAGCCCATTGACAGCCGCAGGGAGGGGGAGGGATCATGCCGATCTACCCAGAGTTCCAAACAAGTATTTTCGTGCGGCGGAGCTACAATGCTACATCCACTTCTCACCAGCCGCAGGGGGGCATTTGGCGACCATGTACTCTATGCGCGGCCTCCAGCATGGAGTCCACGTCGCGCGGATCCGCAAGGAAAATGCCCTTGCGCATGTCAGACTCCAGCCCTGAGGGAAAAGGTGTCAAGCACGCAAGAGGGAGCAGGGTGGTGGTCAGCCGTCAAAAGGCGAAAAAGTATACGAGACGTCTCTTCTTGCGGTGAGGTAACCTCAACCATTTGCAATGAACTGTTGCGACCACGATGTTTGGGTACTATTTGTCGGACACGTAGTGCATTGTGTCTTGCATGACTCTATGAATCATGTCTTCTTCGGCCCTTTCCTCAACAGACTTCAGTGTGTACCGAAAGCACAATTGTGAAACCACCGCAAACACACAAGCACATGTATTTCACCTACAATACCATCACCAACACACGAAAGCAATGGGGCGGTGCGAGGATATTCTGGCAAATGAGGGTGGTAGATATGTCCACTACTTTACGCCAAGTCAATATTCTTCAGAATGGACGCACAGCAACTGGCGAAGTGTGCCACGAGCTCTCCTCTTCTTCGCAGCAGGCTCAACCGAAGCTCCATGTCATCGGTAGCCTGTTAATAGTACAGCCAACAGAGAAACAGTGGCATCAGTAGCATCGTTCGCCGTCACGAAATACCAAGTCGAACTCAGCTATGAGCATGAGCACAGCAGTCAGAGGCAAAGCACTATTTACGTATGTTGTGCCACAGGGCAGGCTGTGCGCATACGAATCGTTTTGTGCCATGCATACAGCAGATGCCCGGCGGAGTTTGATCTTTCTATTCGGGAAGGAAAGGGAGTATATTATGCATGCGTGAAAATTAGGAGCATGTCCAGGCAGTCGATCGTTCGAACAAACAGGAGAAAATGAACATCAAATAGAACACGCTCTACACCCACGTGCTTGGAGTAGCGTTCGCTGGCGGCGTATGCGTGAGTTTTTGCTAAACAGCAGTATCACCAACGGAAAATACGTTAGTCTCAGTGAGGTGCGTGTGTCGCTATTATAAGCATCCACCGTGCTAACCAGCCTACCAATGAAAAGACCGCAGTCTCAGTGCGGCTGAATACAGAAAATGCTGCAAAAGGCGCGACTTGTCTCAATGAAAACATGTCAGTCTTGTAACGGGATAGAAAAACAAGAACTGCCTGTTTGTGTTCGTGCGTTTTTTTTCCGTTTCATCTACAACAGTGTGTTCGGAGACGGTTATTACCTTTCGGTGTTGTGAACCTAACATCTAAAAGTTGCAGTTACTCCAAGTACGAAGGCCCCCCCCATCCTCAGGAGAGGTCAAAATAGCTCATGCGCAGACAGAAGTATGTTTTGCGGTGAGCTGCATGCCACGGAATGGTGGCACCAGCCGGTGATCTTCCACATTGTGTGTACATTTCGTTTGTAGCGAGATTTTGTTTGGGGGGGGGAGGGTACGAAGAGTACATCGCCCCCCTTTCCCAAACCCAATGAAAATTCTACTAAAGGAATCAAGGATTCCATACCATAGTTTCCTAGATATAAAAGGCACCGTATAAATAAATGGGGTTATTATGAATCTGCGTGCCTCCTAGCAGTGTGTGTACGATCGTGTGCGCTCGCCGCGCCTGCCCGCTGTACTGCGTACCACACCTAGACGACGAGAGGCAGTCTATTAAGCATGATCAGCACACCCTCAGGCGGGGGCGTAGGCCTATGTAGCCCAGGCGCGCGCGGCGCAACAATGACACAAGATAAAAATGTTCTCGGCGCGCAGCAGAAAAGGACGCTGAGTCTAGCGAACAGGGGGAGAAGGCAGTGAGGAATTGGGAGGGGGGCAGGGGTAAATAGGACTAGAGGGGATAAGACGAGGAGGAGGACGAGGAGGGGCCGGACGGAAGCTCGAGGGGATGGATGTAAACGCACCCCGAAACTTACGGCGGTTTTCGGTGTTTGCGGACAGCAGTTTTGGGCGCGAGAATGTCGGGAAATGGTAGGCATACCGGTAAGCGAACGGAACTCTCTCAGTCAGCAAAATTGCGAGCTCCTACATCACATGCTTCGTAGATACCCGCGGTTGGTTTCCGTCAAGTACTCACTGGGTTTCTTCGTTCACGCGCGTAGACATACGTGATGCTTTTTTATTTCACTGAGAATCGACGAGGATGGATGAATGTGTAAAATTGTGTGGTTTCTCTAGCAACAACACGTTCTCAGCGCAGGCATGTAATGCGCATTGTAGAGCCACCTTGTGTATTACACTTTAAACAGGTTTGACGTGCATGCACGATGAATAGGACAGACACGAAAAAAAAGAAGTGTTTTTGTGCATAAAATTGGGCCGTCCCGGGGGGGGGGTACCTAGTTGTGCGGAATAACTTTTTTTGTGCACCCTTAGTTCAAGAGCCTAACATCAACTGCTGCTCAAGAGTCGCCTTGAGATGATGCGGTGGTGGGTGTACACACAACATACGACTGCTGATGTAGGGCATACACATGTATGCAGGGGGCGAACACAGTGTGAGAAAGAAGTCCACCATGGAGTGCTGTGTGCGTTCACGACGACAAAACGGCAGACACATACTTCAGCTTTCGAAGTTTAAGTTGTACTCTTGAAGTGCAACTGCTTGCCGACACTGGTTGCCCCAGCTTTCCTCGGCCATGGTCTAGTAAATTGTTCAATGTTCGTGGACGGTCAACAGAATGAATCAATCGTCCATGCAGCAAAGACAAAAAAAAAGAACCCTCCGGAGGCAGTCGAGTTCCGTTAAATAATGGTTGTGTTTGTGGATGAATATGAAGAGACAAACAAAAGTTGAAGTCGATGAACATCCAATCAACCATGTAATGTTGCCGGAACATTCGTTTATGTTCGTGGATGGACCATCAAAGTCCCTACGAAGGGTTGAACATTCTCGTGGATGATGGGTGGTCGCCGTGAGATGCGCGTGCACATGAGTGCACAACATACAGACCACAGCTGCGCTGTTGATGCACGTAGCGCATGAGGACACGCATTGTAGTGGGCATTGTGAGAAATGAAAAAAGTATGGATGAAATGCCGTGCGGGTCAGTGAGAGACGGCAGGTGCGTATGCGCTATCTTCTCTTGCGTTTTGCAAAGTAGGGCCGCCTTGTTTTTACCCGCATAGAATACATTACATGACTCATGTACTGCAACGGGACGTTCACGGCCGGAAGCCGTCAAATAAATTCAGACGCTCATTTCTTTCATAAATCTACATCACGCACAGTCCTCAAAGAGGGTAACCATCTGTGTGACCATGGGTTGGAGGAGACGGCACAGATTTGGATGATTTCAAGGGAAGACCAGGAACATTACGGGATGCTGGCGATGGGTGCCCGCGTAGAGCGAACTTCGCGGTGGTGTACACTCGACGCGTGCGACCGTCGAGGCTGGCGGCAGGGAGGTCACGATAGAAGGGCTTTCGTTCCCGGTGAGCGAAGAGGAGAACATCGATCGGAGTTCTTGAGTGGGCCAGGCGAAGGTCCGACGCTAACATCTTGAATTTAGGGGGGGGTTGTTTGTTGTTGTTGTTGTCATCACATTAAAAACCATCCCGGTCTCTCTATCCAGTACCTCCTTCTGTCTCAATCTCTCCGTACTAATCCATCACTTGACTCGGCCAATTTCCGTGGTCACAGGCTAACGTACCTAGAAAAGGTATACCAAAATAAAATGGACCCCAAGGGTCAGCA
>CACKRE030000097.1:6750-17827 GCA_902602495.3 Ectocarpus sp. CCAP 1310/34 | reverse complement strand
GAGAGAAGAGAGAGAGAGAGAGAGAGAGAGAGAGAGAGAGAGAGAGAGAGATACCCGCACACCGCGCACGATCTTTTTCGCAACAATATTTGGACTGCCGCGCGGCCAAACCTCGAGAGAACCAAAAAGTCGACCCGAAAGGGCACATACATGTGCTTTGAACCTTGAAACGCCGTAAAAAATAAAGCGCACCCAAAGTGATGTCTGCGAAGTGCTGTTCTGCCCCAACTGAACCCTTCCTGTTACCCTGCTAGAGTGATTGAAGATTGCACGCAAGTGAGTACGACCTTTCAGAATAACCAGCGGACACACAAATGATATGGCTGAACCTGTCCTTGCACCCGAACGAGCGGACTAACCTTGTGTAAGATCCGTGACAGATCCATTCAACCACCCAATCACGTGAACACCCGGAGGCCAAAGTAGGTATAGGCCACAGGCAAGAGCATGATACCTCTGGGCCAACCAGACTGCGCGAAAGATTCTATACGATTCCGGATGTTGACCATCATGTGTTGCGTAGAGGGGACTGCTGACCCCTTCTCGCATTTATGGTATGATATCATACCACCTCGTGCAAAAGCTCTTCGCCTTCTCTCGGTTCTGTGTGGATTGGAGCTGTTCCGAGTTGAGAGGCAGGCTCGTTTGGCAGGCGAACCCTTTGATGAGCGACGAGATGTACCAATAAATTAAAACAACACTATCCTGGACTCTTTTCTTTGGAGAGAGATTCCAGTACTTTGTTGTGTTTCTTCAAGAAAAATGGAACCTACTTTACTCTGCATATCCATGTAGAAAATATTCCTGAGCCTCCCCGAACTCTGTCTGTTCCACCACGTTGTCTGACTACAGCAAGCCGTCGGCCCATCTATGGAACTGTTCTTGCGCTTATCACTCGTGACTAGGCCCATCTACGTAGTACGTCTTCGTGGAGATCGTTGCCTTACCGCATGATGATGGGTATGTATGTATACGTCCATCTGCCAGTAGGAGTAGACTTTGCTATCAAGGTGTCTAGCAATCAGGGCATTGAGATGGATGGGTGGTTTGCTTTTCACAACGCCCGGTTTGCCTGCGATTTTCCCCAGCAGTGGGTCCTAAAAAAAAGAAATCGAAGGCGCAGAAGGAGGCCGAGCGCCTGCAGGCCGAGGAGGAAGAGCGCAAGGCGGAAATCTCTCGAGCCAAGCGGGAGGCAGAGAGGATTCGGAAGGAGGCAGAAGACGCCAAAAGACTCAAAGAAGACCAGGTGCGCGTGATAGGACAGACCATGCATCGTGTTAAGACCAATATGCACGAACCGCAGTACTGTCAATTTTGATTTGCGTCTCAGTTTCACAGCCTTGTTTCTTTGCGTTCTGCATGTTGTTGTACTTCGAGCAGTATTCTTGGTCGTCAAGGAATGGTTTTGCGACATACATACTGGGAGGTGTGGGAGGGCGAACTGTGGTATTTTAGAGGTCCGCATCCTCGACCCTCTCAATTCTGGATTCGACAATCGAATGTCAAGTCGCGGGAGTAGGGGAGTCTGCATTGGATTCCTCAGGGCTAGTGCCTGGTCGAAGGATACTGCAGGGGATGAGAGCCATAGTAGCCCCTCTCTGGAGAACGTAGGGCTCCTCTTTGTGCTCAGTCTACGAAAGAGAGCAAGGCAACAACATGCACTGCTGTTCAAAGAGGTCAACAAATGAGTTGTTGCCAGCGTCTTCAGTGGTTGGTACGCCTGTCAACCTCGTACAACAGCACGGCATGTACGTCATCTAGGCACTCCCGGGCGGCACACTCTGGATGTTGGATAGGATGAGGATACACTAGATGCTGGTGGTGGGGCACGTTTTTGTGCAGAGGTTCGCGTGTTTGCACCTGAATCCGAACCTAGATTCGGTGGTGTCTTGTATTCAACTGACGTGCTCGCTCCGAACAGCATACCTCTCGAGTTTGTAGGCACCCTTAGTGTACCTGGTTGCGAGTTCTCCATCAAAGCACGCTGTGTGAGAATCAGATTGTCCCCCGATATCGCGCAGAATTATTCACGCCGACTCCAAAGCTCGTACATACCGGAAATCTTGCTGCCGTGTCCAGATCGCAGATAGGACCGCGGAACTCGAACGCCTCTCTGATGAGCTGCAAGAAGCACAAGATCAGGTGATTAACGTTCAACATTTTGTTAGAGCTACAAGGTATAGAGGGCCACTTCGGGTTGGCACTTTGCACCACAAGCCAAGGTGGAGCCCGACGACGGTGTTGAAATGTTCACTGTAAAACATTGAACACCCCGACGCAGATGAGAAGTTGTTATGAAAGTGGGTTTGTGTTCGGGGAGGTCGATGCTTTCCGCAATGCATTTACGTATACACCGAAATCAAACCTGACCATCAGTCAGCCCTGACTGACCTTCGGTTGTTGAGTGCCCGAAAGTGTAGTTTGCCACGGTGCGTTCGTACACTTCTGCCCTTCAGCAACTAAAACCAAACCACTTGAAGCAACCGGAATCAAACCATCCAGCCAGCGGTGACTGGTCTTATGGTTTGATTTTGCCTGCCTTTGGTGGCTTGGTTGAGGTTGCTGAAGGGGGAAAGGAAAGTGTACAGGCGCCACGCGGCAAATTACCCTTGCGGATCGACAGTACCTCTTCCACACTACAATTGTATGCATCTACGTAGCTTGCGTTCGTGACGTAATGTGTGGTCGTGATGGTCTGATATTACAAGCTGTACTCAATTCCAACGGAAAGTAGGTGTCAGGTTTGCTATAATGAACTGTGCCTCCACATCATCACTGGTCCTGCGTCTCGTGTCAACATCCTCATGTTCTGTACTCGGAACAGCTTCGCGCTGGTATGCATTTTCGGGTTCGAGCCCAACTACGCATTCAACATCATCACTCTTACCTACGCGCACCTTCGGTAGGACTCTTCCCCGCTTGTTCCATCTCATCCACATCCACCAGCGTATGTATATCGGAACACTGTAGTTTTCTAAGTTGATGGCTTTGACTTATCGCGAACAACAGATGGCCGAGACAAAAGAGAGGCTACGGTGGGCGGAGAAACTGGAGGCAGTGCAGTCGTCGTGGGAGACGTACACCAAGTGTGATCCACGTCCGGATACCGCCAGCGAGAAGGCCCTCAACACATTCCTCAGCCAAGGGGCGGATGAAGAGGCAAGGGCTAACACCACCGAATCTACTGGTTTTGTTGCCCACAGCTGATTTGTGTACGCACTAGTGGTTGCGGTGGTCGTGGTGGAAGGTTGGTGGTGTTAGTGTTACTGCCGATGTTGTTGCGGTTGTGGCTGACCGTTTTCACTTCTTGTTGCTCTATCATTTTAGTAACGCTCTTTCTTCTGTGTTGTACCATTGCTGCCGTTCTGGGTTTCACCGTCGCCTTTCTTTGTGGGGTTGATGCTGCTGTTGTTGTTGGGTTTGTGTGTGAAATGAACCCTCTCCTCTGGTTCAACGTTTAGGTGCCAGAGTTGGAGCAGGCGATGGAGAGATGCGTCTACGGAGAGTCGATCGCGGCCGACTTGCTCAACGATATCGGTAAGAAATCACAACGGGCGATCGTATCATGCGCACCAAACAGAGTTTTTCTACGCGCTGTCCCGACGCTCACGCCGCCGACATGGTGGCTTGGAGGTCAATGGTGCTGTGCTTCAGTATCTTCCAGCGCAAGGGCCTCTGACACTCGCCGTTCACTACGTACAAGTGGGTGACAACCACCAAACGAACCTCGTGGGTTTCTATGTGTGCTAAGTAGATGCAGGAGAGGTTTCCTTGCTGTTTCTTCGCTGCACGCGATGGGCTTAAGAGTTGCATAGTTGGTCGGCTTTTCGTTGGTGTGTACTTCTCTTCTCGGGTTTGCACGTGGCCGTTAGATTAAACACGATCCTACAAGCGCAGTCTTGGCTTGCACATTGAACATGGACAGGGTCACTACAAGCAGCAGCAGTTGCCATGTACAACCCAGATAGCACACACTTCACGGCCAAATCACGTACTTCAAAACCCACAGGCCAGTCGCTTGAGAACGGCGATATCTCGCGAATGGCCCGAAACGAAAAGTTTCTTGAACTCCTCCGTGGCCTGTCGTTCGACAAGATTGACTTCGCCACCGCGCATCTCCTCAGCCACTGGGATTCACTCTCTGGGGGAGACGAGGTACGCCACAAGAAAGGCAGTCTACCTTATAAATACGAGTAGAAAATAGAATTTTCATACATCGTACGTACAGTTCGCGTGGCGGTAGTAGGCTCTCTGACATGAAGACGGGACGACGTTGAGTTCACGTACAATTTATTTACCAAAATGTTCGGGAGAGGGTTTGTGCGTGTTGCGATCAGGTAAGCTTTATATTCGACAGCAATTGACCAGGGTATGATGTTTTTATGCCGCACATTCGCCTGTCATGAAAATAAGCATCGCCGGGACGGGTGCGGGGTAGACGACACGACCTGGGCACCGAGGAAATAACAAGTTACGCTGGTTTGGTACCACCCATGCAGCCAGGGGCAATGCAGCATTCGCGCATGTTTGTATTTGTCTCACTTTGACGGGGTATGCCACTGACTGTCAATGACGTGATGTGACTGGTTTGGAAAATGGCGCAAATATTCCATCAAACCTGGCGTTGAAAGTGCGTAAGATTCCGAGCGTCCATTCTCCTCCGGTATGTGGTGCTCCTGCCACACTCTGACATTTTTTGCAAAATGCGATAACGGGAAACATCTTTTGCTCAAGTATCATCCCCCAGCGCGCCTGCCTCTACCACTGCTAGATAATATTTCTCCGGCATAAACGCCAAAAAAAACACTCCCCCCGATCGACTCTCTCTACCTCTGGTAGGATTTCGACCGCACGTGCATGACAGCGGGCGGGATCCGCTTCGGGGTGTGGGTCAACGTCAGCCTCAAGGGTTTCCGCATGAAGACGGTGGATTTTGCCGCAGCGGGGATGAGCACGGACGTGCCGCGTCCTCTTTCCGGCGCAAGCGTGGCCGTTCGGAACATCTTCGTGCCATACCGCTTCGTGCGCAACCAAGGAAACAGCAACGGCAACAGCAACAACGACAGCATCGGAGCCGGCAGGGTTCCCGGGACATCAGTGGTGGGGGATGACGCAGATGGATCTAATGCCAACACCGCTCCGGGAGTTGTGCCGAATGACGGATCAGCGCAAAAGGTGGAAATAGCACAGCTGCGCACACGCAACCTCTAACGACGCAAACGATGGCTTTCTCTTGACGTGTGTGTGGTTCTACAGTATCGGGAAACCCTACTCAGCCAGCTAAGTTTCCTATGCTACAAGAGGGGCCAAGGCTTCTCTTCGATGTCCCTCCCCGCAATCTCATTTGCTCTAGAACGTTGTACGGGAAGGAAAGTTTTTCATGAAGAGAAATGAAAGGCAGGAAAGCGTCGAAAACAACGGCACAAACCATACTTTGCCCGAGCCAAGGCCATGCATTACGAACCCACGCTACGCAGAAAAACCACTTATTGTACGTCCATTTCGTTGCCGTTGGATATCTAGCGCGCCTGTATCACGCTACAGAGTTTGTTGGTCGTTCGCCCAGTTGCCTCGCTTCTCACCCATTCCCTCTCCGTGCCCCCGCCCTCGACATGCCTACACAACTCACGCTACACAGGACGAAAAGATCGTGCTTGGGGGCACGTTTTTCTTGGAGATCGTAGCCCTTCCACCGGGAATTAAGAAAATAAAGGTAAGACGGACTCGAGAGGAACCCCCCAAGTCTTAGTCCCGCAAACGCTTCAGTATTATCTATACGGTTGTTTTTACAAGTGCTCTCCCGTGAGATCCGAGGTCACGAATCCCCTTCATTCTCGGAAAAGCGGTGATGTTGCACGCAAGCTCACGACCTACAGCCCCTCGATTGATCCCTCGTGTCGAGTGTCGTGTTCCGCTCGCGTTACCACCGAAGGTTCTTTCGGTTTTGAACCGGCGGAAATCAACCCATAGGAGGACCACATCTTGCACTCTCACACTACATTGCTCGCGAACCCGTAACATGAGTAATATCCTTGGTGTCCGTACCATGAATATTTTCTCAACCAGTTCTCCAGTCCCCAATGCAGCAACCAAGCGATTGTATTGAGACCTTACAACCCCACCCAGACTTGAACGAGTGTGTTGCCAGGCGAAACAGGTTCCAACAACCACCTAGTAGCTACCCTAACGACTGAAGTAACCCGGGCGGCCCGTATTCTTGCGGAAAACCGCGTCGTTCTTCAGGGATGGGTGTTCCGCGCGGAGACGGAGCTTTCTAAGGCCGTTGCCCGGCAGACGTACCCTCTCGATGGCGGCAACGCGGCTCTAGCGCCCGCTTTGAGGGTGCAGTTCGAGATTCCGGATGGCGTTATCATCCCAAAGGCTCCAAAGGTATGACCCGGAGGGAAGGGAGGGGGGGGGGATGCTTAGAAAAAAGTGCTGGGGCCAAGACGTGAGTTTTTGGTGGGGATTGAGGTTGAAATCCGCGACGAAGAAGTTGTCTGCCGGCTCTAGAGTGTTGGGTTGTCAGGGAAAGAGTGAGTGCTCTTCTAGGGTGTGCATGCTCGGAGTAGGCGCCGGGGGTGTTGCTTGAAGTTTGCGGGAGAGCCCAAAGAGAAGCGCATGTCTCTGGCGAGAGTTGTTGGTTGGGGTAAAAGCTCTTAGCCGTGTACAAGTAGTTGTTTCATATATGGGCCCTGTTTCAAGGGCGATTAGGGTAAGTTTTGGTTTTGAGGTGCAAGTAGCAGGTGATCCTAACAGTGGTAACGAGATCATCGACTGTTATAACTGGTGACGAGTTGGGCCACCTTGGAATGACGCGCTACTTCAAAGTAGCTGTCACTCACTCGTAGAGAAGGAGGAACTTATCTCCGACCTTTGTGCGTGGTTGGTGTGCTTCGAAATATGCCCCACGGCCTTCTAGAGGGCTTTTGATGTTTCTTGTCGTACCCTGTGTACGCAAGATGACCCCTACTACATGGGCTATACCCAAGATTGTTTCCACAGCTGAAATAATGTTTCGTTGACGAGGAAGGGTGACGTAATTATTGGCGTCGTCTCGTTGGCGGTTTTACGTAACTACCACGCTTTACGTCGCCTCGGGATGTTTCTTCCCGTGGGTTGTGAGCTTGCAGTATCGGCAGAGAGGATACGTGCGGTAGGGGAGGGACGGCGCCAAAGATGAGAGGTCAGGTTTGACCGGTCATCAAGGTGCCCGTTGGTCGTCTGTCGACAGAAAATATCTGAAAACGCCCTGTTGAACCAGTATTGGGGTGTCTCATACCATCCCACGCTCAAAAACAATAGGGTGTACATTGTGTTGGAAGGAATGCTACGACAGAAAACGTCACAATCTCCCAGCTACTGAAGGCGAAACACGGTATCAACATGTGATGATGTGTTGTTTTTTCTTGTCAAAGGTGCGGTGCTGGGACCCAGAGCTGTCCAGTTGGACTTCTGAGGGCATCGAAGAGGCTGAGTGGCAGCCGGCCAAGAGAGTGGTGCGGGTTCACACAACAAGGTAGGAGTATCGGTGTTGGTTGTGCTGCTGCTGCTGCGGCTGCTGTGGTTGTTGGTTGATAGTGATGCTTTTTCCTGTTCTTTTTGCCGATGGCAGCACTCTGGATGTCGATGTTGTGGATTTTGTCGCCATTGCTTGTGCCCATACAAGCCGTTGTTGTTCCCGTTAAAAAACACTTTTCCATCTGTGCATCACGTTCGTCCCTCACGAATCCATCCGTAGACACGAGTTCCTACGCCAACCACAGGGAAACACAAACATTTAGCGATCCCTATATCTTAGTGACGTTACCGATATCTGGAATGCAGATTGCTCGGTCGGAGCTTCCCGTGACCTGTGCCGATATTCAGAATAGATTCCATCTCGGCAGAGTACATCTCCTTAATGTGTGAGAAAAAGACACGAGTTGTACGAGTACCCGAAGATATGGAGCGTAGCATGAAAAAGCGTCCGTTTGGCACAGAAACAGCTGTGAAGGGCGTTAGGGGCATCCTCAAGTACGCGTTTCGTGCCGTCGGCGAGATTGTTTGCCGCGGCGCGATCTAAGATAGAACAACGATTACACAAATGGGGAAAATGAAAGCTACCTCAACTTTTGTACGCAGATAAATCACCAAGGTAGATCGCACAGGTTGCACGCCTTCTATTCCTGTTGATCAGACGACTACTGTGCATGTAGAAACAAACCAAGACCTCCCCCCCGCCCAATCCCGGGCTGTACATCCCGGAAAACAACCTTTTCGTTCTCTTAGGGTGGGCGCAATAGCCGTCGTACAGGACCGCGCGCGTGACCTATCCTACCTCAGTTGGCGTCTGACTCCGATATATGACCCCGACCCCTTGAGCGAGAGAGTGGAGGGCATCGACGACGGCAACGGCGACTCTATCGATTTATCGGGGAATTCAAGTGCGTCTTGATCTGCCGGATATGGCTGCAGTTAAATCTTCATTTTGAGTCCTCGGCGGGAATCGTCGTTTGCGTGTTGCTGTCCATCTCGCGGCAACTATTTTTTCTGTCTCTCTCGTGTGATGATACGTAACAGGGAGGCAAGTAGGACGGTGTTGGGTCCAACCACAGCACCTGATATTGCCGTGAAGAGTAACGAGAGCGGTTGACCTGTAAAAACGAAACGTGGAAACACGCAAAACAGAAATATCTGTTAATAAATCCACAGGATGAACTTCCCTGTGGTGTAGAGGCGCTGTGCCGCCCTGGGTACCACCTACCGTAGTTGCGGTCAGCATGTACACACAAAAAACCTCTGGATGACTGCTCCGGGCTTAGTCTTCTACGACTCGATCTCTGCAATCGCACCCTCGCTCACCACACGCCATTCCCGGCCCCGGCCTTCCACCCAATTTCCCCGAAAAAGCGAGAAAAACTCACACGGGAACCAATCCCTCTGTCGGCGCTAGTTAATTGGCCTTGTAACCTTAAACGTCCTGCGTCCTTGCCCCCGTCGACCCATCGACGGCTAAAGCAGATGTTTGTGTCTAGCACAGCAGTGGACCACAAGAAGTAAATAAACGAGTAGCAAACCTACGGGGTTCTACCTAAAGGGTTATAAGCAAGCCTTAGCCTTCCTCTCATATTGAAACCTCATCTCCCCGTACCGTGCGCCCAATAAAACCACAAAAAAACTGCTCCCCGCCCCCCATCACAAAGCTCCTGAAGCAGAGCTCCAGCTGGAGACCCCTCGCTTTGTCATTCGGCTGAGGATTCGTGGAACCAAGTGTCGGCTCTTGGGACCGAATCTGCCGGAACTCAGAGGCCTCCTCAACGCGCCAAGCATGGGCGCAGGCCGCTTGATCATGGAGCTCGAACTTGCAGGCAAGAAGAAGAAAGCGTTTCCGGAAGTGATCGATGTGTATCGGCAAGTGGGCTGTTTCGTTCTTGTGCAATGCGCATATGTATACCAGTGAATGCCTGTTTCAGCTGGTGCTGGCATACCGTGTAGAATGTAGAATGTCCTTCCGCGCCCACTGCATCTTCCCTTGCCTTTCTGTCGGGATAAAATTCAAAGGTCGCCACATTTAGCCATACCCCCCCGAATGTTGCTGTCCCCAGGGGCCCTGGGCTTGGGTCGTCACGCGAGCCCCCGAAACCTCGACCATCGTGACCACGTGCTGTAGTTTGGCCTTCGACCACCATGACTAAGCGGTATTCTCCTTCCTCTTTAGCCTGCTCTCAGTTTCGACGGAGAAGTGCCGCCGCGTGAGAAGATGCTGTAGACACCTCGTGAAGGAACGAATGCCCCAATCTTAGAATGTCACTGATATACCGACAGGCATCTGCTTGTCTCCGCGCGACGAGGACGCGGCTAGGGCAGCCTCGTTCATTGGCGATAACGCCAGCAACGGTGGTAGCGATAGCGGCGGCAACACCCACGGTGGGGAGGTGGGGCAGTCAGGGGACGACCCCGACAACGATAGCAATAACTCCAGAAAGGGCGTTACTGTTAAAGACAGGTAAATACCACACGAAACAACAGAAATTCTTGCCGAAAATTGAAAGAGACGCCTTTGTTTTGAGGGTAGATTGTATCTTCTCCGTCGCACGCAGATGGCACTGATGCTAAGAATCGTTGTGACGACGAGGACAGACTGACACAGGGGGACATATGACGTGGTTCTTTCGTATGATAGAACCTAGGCGTAGGGAAGCGGAAGGTACATCCGTCGCAGCGGATTGAATTGCAATTTGCGTCCTTACCACATGAGCATGTGTTCACCTCTATCTTCTTCTTCCTCCACACCAGTGCTCGTATATGCCTTCCTTTTGGCTGGGCGTCCATTTCGAAGTTTCAGTCTCAGGCTCTTGGCAGAGTTCATGGGAACTTCTGTTCTCGCGGCTTCCGGCATGGATCCAAGTGACCATCATCTACCGTTCTTCTCGCCATAAGCCTCTTAGACTATCTGTCTGTCGCCACGTCTTTCTTTCTTCTTCTATGTAACTTTGTCCGTCGCTAGCGTCTCTCTGTGGCTTCCTGCGATCTCCTTCCCCATTCTTCCCTTTTTCGGCATCCCATCTCTTGCTGCTATTGTTGGCAGTCGTCTGTCTGCACTTGGCCTGGGTCGTGTTGTCCTTTCAGCCCCCTCGAGTATCTGCTTCCTTTAAGACAACACAGTTCCCGCTTCTGCTTCGAGGAACAGTCCTAATCGTCGTCGTGGTACGCCCTAGCACTTTCTTAGCTGGCGCCATCTGTGCTTCTTTCCAGAGTCTTGACGAAGTCCGCGTTTCGTTGGCATAATCCACGTACTGCACTCTCTAGCTTTGGTGTAATCATGTGCAAAGACCACGCGAGTTGATTTATACTTCAAGTATGGCCGATCTGTTGCTGAAGCGGTGTACCGTTTCTCCTTTGGTACTGCCACGGTGGTAGTGTTCACCAAAGGGCGGGGAAGGGGGAAAGAGAACGTTCAAGAGAACGAGAACCACTCTATGTAACAACCCCCCCCTCCCCCCCCCCGGTGTTTTGCCATCGGGATTGGGTTTTCGTCGCTTGGCAAAGACGTTGTAAAACAAGCCAATTCACTTCGTGAACTCGGCAACCAGGT
>CACKRE030000096.1:43770-54807 GCA_902602495.3 Ectocarpus sp. CCAP 1310/34 | reverse complement strand
AACCCATGTCTAAGCAAAAGCTTGTCGAGGAGCGAGGGGAAGAAGGAAGAGTGGACCACTGATAGTCTGTTCTCGTCGGGTAAGATACGAAGCAGATTTTTGCAGGAACAGCAGTACAGCCTGTTTGTGTACCCCAGTGACCACACTCGGAGGTTGCCGTGCCCATCCACGGTATGATGCCTGTCTGGGGACTATGTTCACCCAGAGGACCGATGCAGATGATATATACCCTTGATTAACACACACGTGCTATTCCAGCACACATTGCACAGTTTATCTCGCAGACACAACGAACACATGGCGGGCTCTCACGAGGGGCCCCGCACTTGGAACCCCCAGCAGCATACCCCCCACACATGTTCTCTGCAGATCCGATCTTGTAGCCAAGTACGTACCACAAAAAGAAACCTGCTTGATACACTATACGATCTGGAAGTTCGTTGTTGATAATCTTCCAACCAATGCAAGAACACAAATAACCACTCGGGAAACATCCTCTGCAAAACTGGCTACGCATTCAACACAAAGCGCCTCCCAGTGCTGCACGACTGGAAAAAAAAAAGATGGCGGAGAAACAAAAATTATTGTTTTACACAGAAGAGCAGCGCGACCGGCGTACATCCACCCAAGGCTAAAGGTTTACAGCAGTAGACTATTCCAGTAGCTATCTAGGGAACCAAGATTTGGCAAATTCCGTCCACTGCAGGTTTCAAACTTGTCGGCGCAACACGCAGCCCCTCCCCAAAAAAAATGCGAGACTCGTATCTACGCGGCGCAACCACCCTGCTGTGCACCCGCCAAAGCGACCAAGCACAAGAACGCGCCCAATACAGCATCAATCGCCACCAACTTTTGAGGGGAGATGGACCGAGCACCATAGAGTACATATATTGAAGAAGGGTTGAACTTGATTGGTGGCGGGAATCAAGAGGTAGACACAGATGAAGTTGAAAACTTGCATCAACATACAGGTACCATGCTTATTTTCTGCCACGTCGCTGGCAAAACCGAGCATTGGTAATGTTAGCTGCTGATCTCGCGGTTGTACAGCACTTGAAATTGTGCTGAAAGACGTATTACACGGGGAGTACTCTTGAATGGCGTCAGCTAGATTTGACTGAAATTGCTGTTGGGGTGCCCCCCTCTCCTGCTGCAGTGTTGCACAGCACACACTTGTGCCTGTTGACTCGAGGCCCTCATCCAGCAGTACAACACTCCGGAATCCCGGAGAAAAAAACTACGAGAGGATGGAGTAGCGACAGTATCACGGCAGCTACACCAACAGGGAACTTGATCGCTGATAACCTTGGGCTATCTGACGTCGCACGCAGACAGGCACGGCCGGCAACATGTACATTATTGTTGAAGTATTTTTTCTCAAAGCATACGAATACATTGTACGCACTGAGCATTGGGTGTGTCGAAAACGCGACGAAATACTTACACACGAACACCGCACACAAGACTGCTCCCCCCGGGTTGCCCACGCCTATCAACATCATGCCCGAACTGAAGGAAACAACAAACACCTTTTTTACAGCCAGTACAAGCGAAACAGGCAGGCCCGGAACGCACACAGCACCCCGGTACCTTTCAGGCAGTTTGCGACTAACAAAACACTATGCCAATAAACAACGGACACCCAGCGCGGCCGAAAAATAATCCCCCCCGTTCACCTCCCTGCGCAACTGGGTAGGGAAATACAGGGGAGAAAATGCGCGCGCTGTTCGTCCGTCTGATATCTCGTACCCCGGGGTCGTCGTATTTCGTGGACGGATGCATCTAACGGAAGTGAAGCACGTACGGACCTGTTCAACCACCAACAAGGACGCGCGAAATATGTTACTGAAACATGGAGTTAGAACAAATCAGACCACACGATCTTTCGGTACGACGTGGACATCTGACGTGCAATAATGCCGAGCACGACATACCCAATCCCAATCCCAAGGAACGATATATGTACCTGCCTGAAGAAGTAGCCAGATCTCAGTTCCAGGCGTCGGTTACGAGATCCGCACCACCATCATCTGTGTCTTCACTCCAGTTGGAGTCGACGCTCTTCTCGCTCACCCCGTCAGGTTCCCCATCGATGGAGCCAGATTCGCTCGATTCCAACTTGATCAAATCGTCCAGTGCACCGACCGAACAGTCGCCGTTCTCTTCCGACTCGGGGTCCTCTAACTCCGCGCTATTAGATTCCGCGGCCTCGCCGGCGGAAACGTCCTTGCTCGCAGGCGACTCGGGGGTCCCCGCCTCCACGTCGTCCTGTCCCGCTCCACGCGATTCCTACTGCCTTTAAGAGGCGGCAAAGAGTGCTATGGCATTGGCAACACTGTAGGATGGCCGCGGTCGACTCTCGATGGGTGGTTGGGGTCAGGAGGTACCCTCTACTCGCCTAGTTTGAGAAGCACCCACCGTAGGCCGTGATGCAGACCTCCCCCCTGCACGCACGAGTGCCGGCGCCGCCCGCCGTAGGGTGCAACGATTTCTTCAGCCGCAAGCGAACGAGCACTTCTTGTTCTTGCACCTGCACCTGTTGCACCGGGCCGTGTCCGGATTGCAACCACACGCAAGCGTGACTGTATTTCGGTCAGGGGCGATATAAGCATACTCGGACAGGTCAAGCACGCAGTTCTCCTTTGTGAGTTCGTCGCCGTCGCTCCCCTTTCCTCGTGGGTCGACGCTCCATCCTTTGCCGGCAAACTTTGTCGCCGGCATGGTCTCCCTCAGGCCATTCTGCCAGTGTCGGAAGATGGCGCTACCTCGTTCTGCCTGCTTGCGCAAGGAAAAAAAAGATGGACAGGTGGCTGTCGTCTTCCTCTTGGGGAGTTGGAGGATGGCGTAGCGGATCACGTCCGCGTAGCCCTCGACATCGCCGTCAACGCTTTTGACCAGCTGGGCTGGAGTCAAATGAGCAGTGCCAAACGCCGCTTCATCCTTGTAGAAGAACATGGTCGCCAAAAGCTTCGCGCATTCGTCGACATGCACGGCCCACGTGCCATCCTGCTCCTCGAAGAACAGCGGCTTGTCAAACAAACCCTCCGTCCGCACGCTCTTGAGGGCCAGTATCCACATCTTGTCGAACGGCAGCCCGGAAATTTCCGGGAGGTAGTCACAGTCCGACTCCAGGAACGTTCGTGACTGACCAAGCGTGACGTCCCGGACTCCTCGTTGCTTGCAAATATGGCCCGGACGATTTTTCTTGGGTATCTCCCTTGTAACGCCTCCATGCCAAGCTTCGCGCGTTCCGCTGTTACCTAATCGGCGACGTCCTGCCAGTACAGGATCTCACCTCGACGGACGACTTCTTCCACCATAGCGCGCACCGTGTCCAACGGATCTGGAGGCACCGGCGTCTCACCCCCCGATCCATGCGCATTGTTCGCTGGGTGCTCCGGCTGTTTCTCGTCTCTCTTTATGCCGTCCAACCGTTTCTGAAAGCAGCGGCCGCACCACCAAAGGCCATCGCTCACCGCTGCATTCCCCTCCGCGACATCGTCATCTGCGGCATCCATGGGGTACCACCTTACGACACTCTTGCCCGATTTCCTGTACAAACAAGTGCCGCAAACGCGAGACTCTGCGTTCCTTTCTTCCTCGGCGAAAATAGTTAGGAAGCAGTCTGGGCGTGCGCAGAGGCAGACATTGCTGGGCCTAAAGTCTCGTACGAGATCTAGAGGGAGGGTTTTCTCTCCTTGTGTCCACGCGGCCACGAAGTCTACTGATCGCCCTAACCGGTCCGGGCGGAGGTGCTTGAAACCGTCGTCATTCGGAGACCTGTGGCATGCCGAACATAGCATATCGTCGTCCGAGTGCACTACACTCCCGGGGCATTTGCTACGCTCGGTGCCAGGGTGGTCTGTAACCCATCTGCATTCCATACGCTCGCACGCCTTTCTTCGCTTCTTGCTTAATGGTTGGCGTACAGATAGCATCGCTGGGGCAGAAAGTCTCCTACCCGCATTCCACTATCCAGGCTGATAACCGGCTTGTCTTGGGTTCCCGCCGTGACTCCTACGCCGAGGATCAACTGAGTGATTCCCCGCGGGTTCTGCTTTTCGCCGTTCGTCTTCGGCAATCGCGCGAGCTTTACGGGCAGATGCCTCCCTCCTCGCCTCGCCCTGCTGTCTGTAGTAATCCTCCTCCTCAAGCTTGCTCTCAAGATTGGGTAGGCCACCACCCGTGACACCAACAGAGGACCTCTTCCTGCGCTTCCTGCCCGACCGGGATTTTCCTCCCGTCCGACGGACGCGTGCAGAGGAATCTCTCGCGTCGCGCTTTGTCGCGGCGGGGGGAANGATGCCTCCCTCCTCGCCTCGCCCTGCTGTCTGTAGTAATCCTCCTCCTCAAGCTTGCTCTCAAGATTGGGTAGGCCACCACCCGTGACACCAACAGAGGACCTCTTCCTGCGCTTCCTGCCCGACCGGGATTTTCCTCCCGTCCGACGGACGCGTGCAGAGGAATCTCTCGCGTCGCGCTTTGTCGCGGCGGGGGGAAGCGCACCTCAGTGGTTAGGTTGCCCTCTCTCCTGCTCCCGATCCGTGGACGTTAACTTAGTACGTCTCCCCCTGAGTTGTGGACCACTGGAGTACGCGGGGTTAGCGTGCCTTCCATAAGCTGACGAAGGTCCCATGCTGGCTGCATACCCCCGCTTCTGGGTGTAACAGAGCTCCCAGGCTGGTTCCGAGGCGTAGCCGGTGGCGTAGCCGGTGGCGTAGCCGGTTGACCTGTGGGGTTGTTAGCCCCACCAGCCCGGTTGCCCCGCCTACCTCTCAGACGGGTCATCTGTCTGCACGACCTGTGCCGGCCGTTATCCCATGCATTAAAAACCTGGCCATGGTATACGACCAGATTACAAAATGTCACGTGATACGTACAGCCTACGCAGGCGCACACCTATGCTATGTCTGTGGGCGCCCTTCGTTGTTTCTTGACAGCCATGCATGACATATGATCCTCTGTATGGGCATGCTTATGTACCTTAGAGCATGACGGACTGAAAGCTATCGATCTACGTACTAGATATGCCCGACTCGACACTTCTGCGGCGTTTCAATCTACTGCTGTACATGCACGGTCTGCAGTAGACGTAGCTGAGAGCCCCGGGTCATGTTTGACTCGTACCATGACAAAGCACCGAATCTAATTTTAACTTTAAGACAAACATACTCGAAGTCCAGATTTCCTATAAATTGTTGTGGCGGCTGGACTGTATCGGGCATTTCCATAATATCTTTGGATGGGGGACGTGTATCCAGTGGATGTACATGCACAACATGCAAGAGCGTGCGCTCGAACCCCCCGACGTGGGCTCTCTTGAAATTTGAATTTTGAACACACCATGCTTATTTTCTACTGCACGATATCGCCTCAAACCTTTTGCATTAGGTGGCAATGAGACCTAGATATATGTCGGCAGCATAATTAGGCAGCAAGACGCCAACCTTGCGCAGAGGTCGGCTCGCGTGTGAAGCTTCCTCGCGGATTTTGGAGCTGCCGCAGTGTGGTACGCTCTAGCTAAAGTATAAATTTCTCACCCTTCCATGTGTATCTGGGCGTATAAAACATTCACTGCTGTGCGCTCGCACCGTGTTAACATACTTCTCGTGTTGTCTGGGCAGTTTAGCCTCTGGTTCGCCCTCTAGAGCCGGTGCTGGGTGTGGAGGTCTGTTGCGCCGCGAGGCGCCTGATCAGAGGGGTTTCCAAGGGGACTGCTTTCCCGTTGAAAGCTTTTTGCAGTCGTGCAGCACTGCTCCATCAGTTTACCCATGAACCCAACGTATTCTCAAACGGTCAAAACAACATAATTATCCTCAGAAGAGTACCCGACAAGGATATGAGCTACCTCAGAAAAGCGTCGGAACGGCGGTGTTGACCAAATCTGGAAAAACCGCTTCAAAGAGAGTTGACACAACAACCTCTCGACCAATCAAAACGAGCATTCGGAAAGCACATGGGCCCCAACCACTACTCGTAAAAACATGTCAAACCCTTCCTCCAATGTAGCGTCCCAGGACCAAATCCTAAACAGCGCGCACTCACGAACAGGTGCCGTCGCTATTGTCCAGGAAACGATAGAAAACATAAATAGTCTAGTCATGCAAACAGCCCCCCTGCTGCAGCATCTCCGGAAACATACAATTTCTGTGCCACCCTTTTCTCACTGGTTTTGGCGCAAGACAATATCAAATACCATTATCAATGCATAACAGCCCCCCAGCTGGAATATTTCCCCGAAACATACAGATATATCTGCCTGTGCTTTTTTCCCTCCCTTTCCAACCAACAGAGGATCTCAAAATATCAAAGTGTACGAAACAGCCCCCCAGCTGAAACATGCCCTGCATACACAAGAAAAGCATATACGCATTCGCCGGTGTTGTGTCTGGAATCATGACAACACATGTCTTCCCCCCCTGATTCTTGACGCAAAACATACAGCAGCACGAAGAAATCGCAAAGAACACCATAACGAACCAAATCCAACTTGAACAGAACTCGACGAAAGCACTCTGCTCTGCTGGTACTGCGGCTAGAAACATGTTACACAAATTCCTACCCCATGGTTCTTGACAGCAGTACAAACAGCTGAGTTCCACCAATAATCATGGAATTTCGCATGGTATACAAAGTGCGGGCCAAAATACAACAGGTCAAAACCCATATTTTCATTTTTTGCTTAATCACAAACAGGAATGCCGTACACATCAACGTATTGTCTCTCGGAGGCTATTCCTGGATGGATTTCTCGTCTTCGGCGCATCGGGAACAATGCACCCGACATGAAACAACAAAACATAAAGAACAAAACAACGTGAAGCTAACATGCCAATGCCTGCACACAACCCCCTAAAAAGACCGCTAGCATTCCACATGGTCTCCAACTTGGGCGCAGATACGGTGAAATGGTCGTTGCCACCGTTTCCTCGCCCTGCTCCGTCGAATCTGGGGTGTCCACCGGGCCAATTTTCCGTCTTCCGCTTCGCTGCTTCTCCCCAAATTGCGCCGCGCCCGCCCCGCGTTAGCTTGCGCGTACGTCGCCGGGGCTCGCTGCAGGTGTGGCGCTGTGGGGGGCACGGGAGGGGTGGGCGGGGGGGAAACAAACACGAGTACACCCTCCCCCCGCTCGCGCGCCGTCTCATCCCTGCTCAAACTGCTGCCGTTGCCGGTGGCGCCGCTCCCGCTGTCGCTGCTGCCGAAGCCGCCGCCACCGCCGCCGCCGCCGCCGCCGCCACTGCTGCTGCGGCCGCTACTACCGTCACCGCCGTCGCCGTTGCCGCCCCCCCCGGAGCTTGCACCGAGGCCGCCACTCCCGCTGCCGGCGACGGAGCTCTGGCCGAAGCATCCACTCACGTCGCGGCGCGTCCTGTCGTTGCCGCCGCCTCCTCCGGAGCTCTGGCCGAGGCCCCCACTCCCGCTGCCGCCAACGGAGCTCTGGCCAGAGCCACCACTCACATCTCGGCGCGTCCTGCTGTCGCCGCTCCTGATGATGGTGTTGCCGGCGGCGGGGCTCGGCCGAAGCCGTCCGTGCCGCCGCCGCTCCCGGTGGTGCCCCTTGGTGCGAAGCATCACCCCCCGGCATGTGCCCAAGCATCTCTACCTCGATCGAACAAGAGGTCCACTCCTAGCACGGCCCCCCTGGTTGCTCTCCTCCACCGGGACCGCTTCCCTCTGTCGAAGGGATGCGTTGACGCTCCACCCCAGGCCACGCCATCTCCGCCGTTGCCGCTGCTGCTGCGGCGGCCACCGCTGCTCCGGTTCTCCTTACCACCGCTGTTGTGGTCTCCCTTCTCACGCACCTCCTGCACAAATAATCCTCCCGGGTCAAAAGGGTACGACGTGCCTCTCTCGAAACCGTAAATGCCGTCGTCTCTACCGCTGCTGCAGGTCTGGCCACAGCCGCCGCCGCTGCCGGCGAATGCACCTTGGCTGCCCCCCCTGCCCAAACATCGGAAGAGGCTCCACTGCTTCACGCCGCTGTTGTCGACTCTCCTGCTGCTGACGACAGGCTCCTCCAGGACCAACACTGCTGCTTCCGTCGCTCTTGCCGCTTTCTCTGACTGTTCTTTAAATACGGCCGCCGCCGCATCCGTTGCAGCCGCTGCCGCCGTCGCTCCCGGCGGCGTTGCTCCTGCCGCCGCAGCTCTGGCCGAAGCCGCCGCTGGGACCGTCGCGGCGAATGCCGTTCCACGAACCCCAACCGTTGAAGATGGGGCAGCAGGACGGATCTCATCGACATGGGTTGCTGTGGGTGATGTCGCAAGTGAGGCTGCTGGCTGCTGCTGCTGTTGCTGCTGCGACGGTGACCGCTTGGGTTCTTGCGATGCCGCGGGCGGTGAAACTACGACAAAGCAGTACGGTCCGATCTGCCGCATTGCTACACTTCTACCGTACCCGGCCTCCATGAGATCCAGCTCTGCGCGTTTCCGCGCTACTGCAGTTGCTACACGTGATGTCGTGAGTCGCGGGGGAGAATGAGTCGCGGTGTGTGTAACTGCGTTGAGAGAAGCTATGTTGGCGAGGGCTTTTACCGGCAGAGACGCCGCAAACGAACCGGCAGCAGCCCCCGCCCCCTTCTCGCCAACAAACACGCCACCACTCACCTGTCCAAGCACATCGCCCATGGAACCGGCCGCCAGCTGCTGTTGCCGCGGCTGCTGCTGAAATCCGCCAGCGTTGCCATACACCACGCCTGGCTGCTGCTGTTGCTGCTGCAGCGGGAGCACAGATCCGCCGCATAAGCCACCGTTTCTCCGGTGCTGAAACGGTCTGCGGGCGAGGTTCAACGTGCAGTACTGATGTACTGACCTTTCTCTCCATAGCAGCTGCATTGGTGCTGCTGCTCGGGAGGGGGAGCAGCGGGAAGGCGTCGGCGTTCGTTGGGCACCAGCCATTGCTGATGCTGGTACCAGCTGCGCGCTGTAAGGACGCGGTTGTGGCGGCTGCTCTGCTGCTGCACTACTCTCGTCACTTGCTTCTGGTGTCCACCGTGCACACATGGGGCTTCTCCCCCTCTCTCTGAAAAATATTGATTTGGGTCGATCCTTCCGTCCTTGTCTAAAAATAATCTCCCGGATCCACAGCCGGGCCTACCCCCGGCATGTACACCTCCTCCAGCTGCCCACCCAGCTTCACCACCTGCTGCCTTCCCAGCAATCTCTAACGCAGAGATCTTGCCCATCGCTCGTTGGACTTCTTCCTCAATTCCTCTACCGCCCTCGCCGCGGCTGCTGCCCTCTACGCAGCTGCTGCCGTGTGTGCAGCATGTTCATCCGACACCGGTCGAACTTATCCGATAAATTAATCGTGTTTGTGTACCCCCGTGACCACCCACGGAGGTTGCCGTGCCCACCCACGGAGGATACCGTGCCCACCCACGGTATGATGTCTGTCTGGGGACTATGTTGACCCAGAGGACCGATGCAGATGACGTATATCCTTGATTAACACACACGTGCTCTTCCAGCACAGAATACACAGTATCTCTCGCAGGCATAGTGAACACATGCGCGGGCTCTCACGAGGGGCCCCGCACTTGGAACCCCCAGCAGTATACCCCCCCCCCACATGTTCTCTGCAGATCGGACCTTGTATCCAAGTACCCCAAACACAGCCGAACATTCGACAAAAATACGTCTCATCGTCTTCGTTGGATAAAACGAAGTTTGTTTGGATTGCCGAACGCCGCGTGCCAAATGGTGTTTTCGAAGTTCGATGGATTGTGGAGTTTTCATTTTTTCGTCGTGGATCCCTACGCCGACTGCACGATATTCCACCCGGGCGTACACTACATAGACTAAATACCACATTTATTGACCGGATCCCTCGTATTACGTTTGGCTTACTACCCCACCTCAACTGCCTGCACTCCTCCCGTGCGCCTGCGTCGTATCCTCCCTCATTCCCAATCCCTTCGCCTTGCAGCCTCACCCCCGCCCCCATCTCAATGCCACTAGTCTAGTCAACAACCCAACAGACAAACCCGCGCTTTGAACCTGTTTCAACAAAACTACAAGCACCCGAACAGAAAACGTTGCAAGCCGGGGCACAAGGACGCTAGTTCGGGCACCCACCCACCGTGTTGTATGCCCGGGCGGGAGCCCCCTTCCCGTTGGCAAGGCAAAGGGCGCCTTCTCAACAGCTACCTAAATTGACCCTCATGTACGATTGAAGTGCCTTGTTGGGCTTTCATCTCCCTTGCTAATGGATCGACCACCTATTTTCCCTAACCTAGTCGCTCCTCCTATCCTCCCAGAGTCCGGCGCAATCACCTCCGGTTTTCGTCCTTGATCAGCCAGAAGAACCCGCAGCGCCATCACCGGCTGACCACCCGTCCACACTGAAGAGTGCGCGGGAAATAGGCGCAATCTCATCAAGTGTTGTTGCGGATACAGCACAAATCAGTTCGAGTAACAAACTTTTGAAACCCGCTCTTACTCACTGGTACATCACCAGTCCCTTTCCACTTCCAGTCGAGGTTGGCGACCCCAGGGCATGTATTACACTCGCGACGCTACAGCTCTGTCATGATTTTCCTTTGACGCCTCAATGGGCACCTTTTTTCTATCCGCGCAGCGCTATAGTGTCGGCGTGGACAACTACGTCTCCCCTGTCCATAACGCAACATTGTCCCATCGAAATACAAAACTCCTTGAGAGTCTTGCCGTTTCGACGTATACAACAAGACTCTCGATGGGCGGCATTTGGAGAAGTGCGACACGGGCAAGCCTAGCCAACGTACCCTTCCACCCTTGCCCCGCGCTGTTGCCTTTCCGAAGGATAGATGGTCCACAAAATGGGACGCCTGATCCTACTAACTGTGTGCAGCTTACACTCCCTCGTCAGACCCGCTTTGACGGCTCGATAACACTGATGGTTTCATGGGAAGGCCCACCGCGATACCGTTACGGAAGCTTGTGACCGCGACTATCTTCCCCGCTAACGAAGACGCCAAAATGTCACGACAGAAGAACAGGAAGGGCATGTACTTCGCCAACTACAGTACTCCAGTTGGTCGTTTGTTCTTCCCCCGGT